>BHFT01003554.1:0-182956 GCA_004320025.1 Laticauda laticaudata
TGCTTTTAAAGTTGTAGCAATGTTTCAGCAGAATCTCATCTGCCATCATCAGCCTTCTGTATTGAGTTCGTCTCCACAGACGTAAGTAAAACTTAAGAAAAAAAACTTAAGGAAAATATATATAGAGAGCATAGAGCAACATAGAGCATGACATGGTTATTATTCCTCGAGGGATCATTATTAGCAAGGCTGGCTTTTGGTTCTAAGTAGGGCTTTGTAGTACAATCCCAATAAGCTTTTTGGAGATTGTCTGAAGGTTCAAGTGGGAAGAAAGTCAATAAAAGCATGTTGTAAATCTGACTTCAGCCTTTGCACTCTATAGGATGCTCAGCTCAAAGAATAGAGACTGCTCTTCAAAGGATTTTGTCTGACCTAACCTTAATCAGCATAAGCTTTAGCCCAGCAGGCAGGTGCCATTAAAATGGTTCGTTTACAAGGTAAGTGCGTATGCAAGGCGCGACAAGTCCAGAATTAGTAATGCAACTCATCTGTCATTTTTATCATTTGGGCCCTGCAGGGAGGATCTGATTAAATGGATATTCAACTCTTTGCATTAATGTGCACCCAATTTTAATTTGCATTTCATTAACCGTGCCAAAAAAAGGGCATAATTTTATTATTTGCTGTTCTGAAAGCAATTCCACAATTCTCAAGAAAATGGAGTTGCTAAATTATAAGGAAAAGAACATTGTCTTGGATTGTTTACTTTGTTCCTTCTCTTCTTGTAACACCTTTACCTGCTATAAAGGCCAGATGATCTTCACATGGAACAACAACATGTCAGACTATAGTTAACTTTCAGGCTTAAATGCTATTATGGTTACTAAGGAAATCCTTAGAAAAACAACAAAAATGACCCCCTGCATGTCGATTCCATGTATGTTGCAGGAAATAAAAATAACTGGCTAATATCATAGTTGTGGACCAAGCTCTGGTTGAAATGCAGGCAGTCCTTGAATTATGACCACAATTGTGGACAGCATTTCTGTTCCGGAGCAAGACAGTTGCTCAGTGAGTTTTGCCCCATTTTGCGACCATTCTGCCTGCAGTTGTGAAATTAACAACATGGTTGTTGAGTGAAACCACTCACTTGGCTTGTCAGAAGGTCACAAAGGGGGATCATGTGACTTTGGGATGCTGCAGCCGTTGTAAATATAAATCAGTTGCTGAGTGTCTGAATTTGGTCATGTGACTACATGATTATAAGTGTGAAAAATGGTTGTAGGTCACTTTTTTTGGTGCCATTGTAATTTTGAACTGTCACTAAACAAGTGACTGTTAAGCCGAGGACAACCTATAAATAGTTCTTTATAAAAATATAAGAAGACTCTGTTAGACCAGATCAATCTACTTTCAAGGCCACCACTCTCATCTTGTGCAGGGAGCTGAACCAGATTACCTCTAAGGTCCCTTCCAACTGAATGTTCTTGCTCATTGCTTCTCAGCTATTGATATTTAGGATATATTTCTGTAGAATCTGGTGATGCCTTTTAGTTCTCACAGGAAAACTTACTCTGTCCCAGCAGATGGTTTTAACCAATCAACCTAATCAGGCCTGGGAAATCAATCAATCAATAAGAGTAGAGCTGGAAGGGACCTTGGAGGTCTTCTACTCCAAACCCCTGCTCAAGGAGGAGACCCTCCACCTTTTNGACCTTGGAGGTCTTCTAGTCCAAACCCCTGCTCAAGGAGGAGACCCTCCACCTTTTCAGACAAATGGCTATCTCTTTTTGAAAGCAATAATGGAGCACCCACAACTTCGGAAGGGTCACTTGAGTAGTGAACAGGAACCATTTACACCACCCAGGTGACCCTGAGAACACAGACAAGCCTCCAAGTGGCCTCAACAACCCTTTAAAAGGAAGCAAATGACCAGCTGTCTGCAAGGAGTATAAATCCTTCCATCCCAACCATCCAGTCAGAGTTGAAGAAGCTTGGATGAGAAGTGAAATGTCTTCAAAAGAAAGTCGAGTTGCCTCCTGAAAATAGCACCTTTGGGTCTTCCATGTTCCTTGCAAATTAGATTTTTTCCTTCCTTCTTTCTTTCTTCTGTTCAATCATATCTGATTCTCAAAGACTGCCTGGACAAGGCCCTGCCATTTTGTTGGCATGATTTTTCAGAATTATTTTGCTGTTCCTTTCTCCCTAGGGCTGAGGAAGAGGGACTGGATCAGGGTCACCCAGCTGGCTCTGGGCTTTGGGTGGAACTAGAATTCCCAGTCTCCCAGTTTCTAGCCTGATGCTTTTTAACCATGGTACCAGAGATGGTATTCAGCAGGTTCGGACCAGTTCCAGAGAACTGGTAGTGGAAATTTTGAGTAGTTCGGAGAACCAGCAAATACCGCCTCTGACTGGGCCCACCCCCATCTATTCTCTGCCTCTCATTGAGTCCCAGCTGATCTTCTGGGATCAGAAGACCCAGGCTGGGTCTTCTTTGGTTGCCCTGCACAGGAGAACGGAGCTGGACAGCAGGTTAGTGGGGTGGGGAGGGAATGCGGATTTTGCAGTATATCCATCCCCTGCCATGCCCTCCAAGCCACACTCACCAAGCCACGCCCACAGAACCGGGAGTAAATTTTTTCTGAATCCCACCACTGCTTCTAATCTGGCTCTCAAGTGGAGGCTATTGGGATTTAAAAACAAAAGCTCTTTCTTAAATCTAAATACTCAGACCTGAGCTACAAACATCCAAACAGCTACTACAAGGCAGCAGAGAGTCACCTGGATTTCTGCAACCCATATTTTGTCAGCTGTCTTGTAAAGCCAATCTTACACTTAATCAGAAGGTTTATTTCACTGGCAGATGGGCTGTGCAGATTCAAAAATAATTCAGGAGGTTGTTCCAATAGGACCGAGAGATTGAAAAGTAGAACTATCAAGCTTGACTTCATTTTTAAGGCTTACACTTCAAGATCCCTTTTAATTCCTTTGTAGCCATCTGCTCTAAGAAGAGCAAATGAGAAATACCCACCATGAATTATGCCTTTTGTTACGCAAAGCATCTCATGGCTCATGAATGATTTAAACCCTGGAGGAAAAAAAAAAAGGATTAAAAAGTTCTGATGCCCTCTCCAGACTGAAATATCATTTATAAACACTTGCAATCTTAAAGTCTTGTTTGGAAGATTAAGAATTCAGTATCAAGTGAAAATATTCAGTATAAGGCTTCTTTCCCCCTCCCTTCTTTCATATGTCTGCTTAAATCTGTACTTATGGCATCAACTTCTTTCATGTAGTTGGACAATTTCATAACGGATATGCTCAATATAGAGAAAAGCACTTAAATAAGAGGCACTCCCTGTGTTGTGAGTAGCCCATTAGTATCCAGACTGCTGATTCCTTTCAGCCAGTCTACATGCCAGATTGTATCCAAGTCTGAAATCATCCTCAACTTGCATCCAGTTGTTCAGCAACTGTTCAAAAATTATGACATCCCTGGAAAATGGACTTAAGACTGGTTCTCAAATTTCTCTTGCGGCATCCCTGGGACCACATCCCCGTTGGCAGTATCTTTGAACTTGATTGTCTTCTTGCAGATGTTTCATTACCCAACTAGGTAACATCATCAGTGATAGAAGGGAATGGGTTTTGTAGATTGGAAGGAAGGAGGAGAAGGAGTAGGGGGAGGAGGGAGAGGAGGAGGAGGAAGGCAATGATTATGGTGTTCTTGGTGCTCTTTGGTTGTTTTCTTGCACATGTTTCATGACCCAACTAGGTAACATAACTGGTGATAGAAGGGAATGGGTTTTGTAGACTGGGAGGGAGGAGGAGGAGGAGGAGGAGGAGGACAATGACTATGGTATTCTTGGTGCTCTTTGGTTGTTTTCTTGCAGATGTTTTATTACCTAGAGAGGAAACATCATTCCTGATATTAGATATTATCATGGATACCTGATAATAATAACTGATAATGCTGATAATGCTACTTATTTAGTTATTATATATTTATTTATTCATAAAAACTGATAATGCTACTTATTTAGTTAATGAAGTGTTTGGAAGAAAACAACCAACCTCAGGAATCTTCAAGGAACCCATCTAATGGTTAAATAAATTTTTAATCCTAGGCTTTAACTGAGGGATAGAATCAAGACCAGGTGAAGTGTTAATACCCCTTTATAATATCTTGATAAGACTATACTTGAAATACTGCATCCAGCTTTGGTCACCACAATGTAAAAAAAAGATGTTGAGATTCTAGAAAGAGTATATAGAAGAGCAACAAAGATAATTAAAGGACTGAAGGGTAAAACTTATGAAGAATGGCTGCAGGAATTGGATATAGTTAGTTTAATGAAAAGAAGGACTGGGGTGACATGATAGTAGTCTTCCAACAGAGAGGTCAATCTATTCTCCAAAGCACCAGAAGGCAAGACAAGACGCAATGAATGGAAATTAATCAAGGAGAGAAGCAACCAACAACTAAGGAGAAACTTCCTGACAGTGAGAACAATTAATCAGTGGAACAATTTGCCTCCAAAAGTTTAAATGCTCCAATACTGGAAATTTTAAAGAGGAGATTGGATAGCCATTTGTCTGAAATGGTGTAGGGTCTCCTGCTTGAGCAAGGGTTGGACTAAAAGACCTCCAAGGTACCTTCCAACTCTGTTATTCTGCTATTCTTGCACCTAAATTGGATTATTGCTCAACCTCAACCTCTTTACAATTCCCCCAGCGAGCAATTCAGGAAGCTGAAGTCCATAAAGTTGTTGAGGTTGAGCAGTGTGGATTAGATTGAGATGTACCCTTTATTTTTGAGAAGAATAGAATAGAATACTTTATTGGCCAAGTGTGACTGGACACACAAGGAATTTGTTTTGGTGTAAATACTCTCAGCATACCTAAAGAAAAGGTACATTTGTTAAGAATCAAGAATTATAACGTACAACACTTAATGATAGTCATAGGGTACAATCAACAATCAAATCATACTAGGAAACAGTCGATATAAATCGTAAGGATACAAGCAACAAAGTTACAGTCCTACAATCACAAGTGGGAGGGGATGGGTGATAAGGAATGATGAGAAGATTAATAGTAGTGTACACTTTGTAAATAGTTGAACAGTGTTGAGGGAATTATTGTTTAGCAGAGTGATGGCTTTTGGGAAAAAACTGTTCTTGTGTCTAGTTGTTCTGGTGTGCAGTACTCTATAGTATTGTTTTGAGGGAAGGAGTTGAAACAGTTTATGTCTGGGATGTGAGGGGTCTGTAAAGACCAAGTGAATTACAAATTGACAATTCAAGCTCCCCTTATCCATCCATATAAACTGCTCCTGCTCTCTGGGTATCTATAAACAGAAGCATTCCTTTCATTGTGTTCCTTTCCATGAAAAAAAAGAATGAGAAAACATGCAAATAACTTATTGAAATTCAGTGAGAATAAAACCTAACAATGAGACTATATAATAATACACTGAAGGAATGGCTTAATCAAATAAATTGGATGCCCTGATTAAGAATTTATTAAAAGAGAGCAAAGGGTGGAAAATTAATACTTGGAGATTAAGTTATGAATCAAAATATCAGGACTGAATTTGAGAAATTAATGAATAGGGAATAATGTATTGAAATGAAAGGACAAAAATCCTTTATTTATTTATTTGGGTGGGACGTTGGCTTGTTCGCTTTATACTCTGCCTCAGTTTTCCTAATCTTTAAGGGGATAATGCTATATTGAATAATATATATATATATATAAATAAAAATACCACTCAGGCATCATCACAAAATCTCCAAAACTGTAAAGCCTATAAACTTGAAACTTGGCACATATGTTCCTCTTGGCTTCTAAGTGCGCACTAAGAAAGGATTTTTCTAAATGACCATCAGAGCATTAGTATTTCTTATATTATTATTATTAACACACTCTGATGCTAAGGAGTTCTACTCCCCCTCCCCACCTGAAAAGAAATCTCTTCCAAATGCAAAACAAGCAGAGGAGAGGAGTTTCAGTTTCAGTTTCACAGCACCAAGCAGCTTTAGTCTAGAACAGTTGAGCTAAGCTATGCCCAGGCTCCTTGCTGTCTCCTTCTTGCTTATATAGCAAATCTGTTTCAGTTTCCAAACAGCCCTCAACTCTCTCACATACTGACAGGAAGCTAGCCAGATGAATACCGATGGATGCTGGCGGGCAGAGGCAGAATTTTGTTTCCTTATTTTCCTCCCCAACAACTAAGCCTGATCACATAGTTTTGTAGCGAAACATGGGTATCCAGCTAGTGTAGTAATAAGTTTGAAAACTTAAATGAATCAGAACACCACAATAAACACACAAGGAAGAGCCACTTAGATTCAACACAAATTTTTCAACCCAAAAGGCTTGCTGAAAAAAAAAAGAGAGAGATCAACATAATCTTTAGGGCTATCCTGTTCCAGAGAAAGTGGGCACCAAACTACCCTGCCTTAAAACTGCACCCCACAATAGTCATTACCAAGTGAATTCAAGAAATGTTGTGATCCAGATGGAGAAGTGTTGGAGTCTTATTTTGTTCTCCTTTGGGCTGTCTCTTTTTCACAGTCTATAGATGTTGTTCATGTCTCGGTGTCTATCGATGGCTGATTTGTCCGAATGCCAGGCTTCTAGAAATCCCCCTAGCATTTTTTGACTTGTCCTGGTCGAGGATGGTCACATTTTCCCAACTGAAACTGTGGTTAAATCTGTCTATGTGTTGTGAAATTTAAGAGTTGTCATCATGCCTTCTGACTCCTGGTTGGTATTTGTGGATGCAATTCTGCCTGTTTGTCCTACATAGTGGTTGTTGCAGATGATTCCTGTTGTAGATAACTCCTGTTTTTTCTTCTGGGGTTGGTGGGTCTTTTTGGCTTGTTTAGAATGTGCTGGCTTGCATGCTATGCTGATTCCATGTGGTTGTAGAAGTCTGTTGATGGTATCAGAGGCTATTTTATTTATTCTAAAGCTATTTCATTTCCTCCTCCGCCGTTCTTTTGTTTTATGCACCATCTATCCTGACAGACAGTTACTCTGGCTCAAAAACCTGTTTGCTCTTTGGTGACATTTTGTTATTCATAAAGTCACAACACAGTCAATAACTTGAGGTGATCCAAGCCAGGGGGTCTTCAAACTTGACAGCTTGAAGACTTGTGGACTTCAACTCCCAGAATTCCTCCTCCTCCAGTCATGTTAGCTCAGTAATTCTGGGAGTTGAAGTCCACAAGTCTTAAACTTGCCAAGTTTGAAGATCCTTGATTCAAGCCGTACAAAACAGAGACAAGAGGACTACCATAGGCAAGAAATGTGATTTTCTGCAACTATTTTGGATTGCCACTCTCTTAAATCTTAAGAACATAGAATAGCAGAGCTGGAAGGGACCTCAGAGGTCTTCTAGTCCAACCTCATGCTCAAGCAAGAAACCCTATACCATTTCAGTCAGGTGGCTGTTCAGTCTCTTCTTAAAAACCTCCAGTGATGGAAGTACCTACAACTTCTGCAGGCAAAGCTATTCTACTGGTTGACTGTCCTCACTGTTAGGAAGTTTCTCCTCAATCCCAGGTTGCTTCTCTCTTTGATCAGTTTCCAGCCATTGCTACTTGTCCTACCCTCTGGTGTTTTTTAGAATAACTTGACCCAGGGGTGGGATTCTACCTGATCACGCCAGTTCTATAGAACCGGTTGTTACGATTCTCTGCAGTTTGGAGAACTGGCAAATCGCATCATTGACTGGCCCCCTCCCCTCCCTTCCCCTCCCCTCCCCTCCTCACCCAGTCACTCCTTACCTGGCATGCACACCATCCAACTTGCCTGCATTGTGCCTCTGCCTAATTTTTGGTAAATTGCTATTTTTCCTCCCCCCCCCAACCATCAGCTGAAGATCAGCTGTTCAGGTGATTTAGATTAGCTAGAAAGCAGGAGATAATAAGATTTCTTGCTTTCTAGCTAATCTATCGCTGTTGTACTGTTTTGCCTTCACCCAGGAGGCTTCCCTGAGAGGCCTAGTCAGGGGTGGTATTCAGGGGATTGGGAGAGGGAGAGCAGAGAGCAGAGTTGAACTTTCCTTAGGATTGAAGCTTCTATTTTTCAGTGCAGACTCAGGCAGCAGATTGCAGAAAGGTAGATCTCTGAGTGAATCTGTGATTCTGGGAGCAACTCAATCTGCCTGCCTGCTTTGCCTGATTTTGGGTAAAAGTTGCTCTTTTTTTAAATAAAAAAATTCAATATTTACATCAATATTTACAATATTTATATACAAGCCATGACCCCCAAGCCACACCCACAAATTAGGTTGCACCCACAGAACTGGTTGTTAAGAAATTTGAATCCCACTCCTAGCTTGACAGCCCCTCTTCTTTGTGGAAGCCCTCAATTATTGGAAGACTGCTATGATATCATCCCTTCTTTTCATTGACTAGACATATCCAATTCCAGCAACTGTTGTTTGTCTGTTTTCGCCTCCAGTCCCCTAATCATCTTTGTTGATCTTCTCTGCACTCTTTCAACAGAGTCAACATCTTTTTTATATAGTGGTGACCAAAACAGGATATAACTGTCTCATATTTATGATGATTGCAATGTCCCAGGGTCATGTGTGAACACTTTTTGTGACTTTCTGACAAGCAAAGTCATTGGAGAAAGCAGATTCATTTAACAACCATGTTACTAACTTAACAAGTTGTGGAGATCCACTTAACAACAAGAGCAAAAAAGGTTGTAAAAATGGGACAAAACACACTCGACAACTATCTTGCTTAGCCTGTATTTAATTGTGTTCTTTTCAGGTTGGTTGTAGCTTAACTAGTGGCACTCTGCTGCTCTCTTTATAATGAACATTTACAGGGATCTGTAAGCATTAACAGTAGTTAATCTCTTCATCCAGGAGGTATTGCCAGGATCTGTTATTGGATCTGCAATGCTCAGATTTGTAAAGCATTAATAAGATACTTCCAACCTCAGCTTCGTGATCCAGAAATCCCAGTCTTTGGGGTTCAGTCTACCAGGATCTAACTAAGGGGATAATTTGACATGTTGATTGAGAATTATAAGACTTTCTGCACCCTCTGGAGTCACCAGCTGTTATAGGATATACGGACTTGTATAAAAGCAAGGAAGTCTGCAGCTATTATCATTATTTCACAAGCCATAGAAATATGTATTTTATCCAATATTTGGTATTCTAATTTGGTGGAGGAAAGCTTTCCTACAGTTTAGTTGTCAAGGTAACCATGGCTTTCCTCTCTATGCATTCCACGGGTGTATTACTTTTTCTCATCTCTCTCAGAGGCAATGTTATAGCATTGCCATTGAGATCTAGAAAAATAAAATAAGGGAAGTGGGGGGGAAGACTCAAAATCTTAAATATCAAGAAGACTCACTAAATGGTCTGATTTCAGACAAGCATTTGGAAGCCTTCTGCTGAGGTTAGTCCATGCATCTATGTCCTTTGCAAACCTACGGATTAACTACAGATTAACAGAGTTGGAAGGGACTTTGTAGGTCATCTAGTCCATCCTCCCACCAGAGCAGGAGATCCTACACCATTTCTGACAGATGGCAGTCCAGTCTCTTCCTGAAAGCCTCCAGTGATGAAGCTCCCACAACTTCTGAAGGCGACTTCTGTTCCATGGATTGATTGTTCTCACTGTCAGAAAGTTTCTCCTTATTTCCAAGTTGAATCTCTGCTTGATCAGTTTCCATCCATTTCCCCATGTCTGGCCTTCGGGTGCTTTGGAAAATAGCTTGACCCCTTCCTCTCTGTGGCAGCCCCTCAAATATTGGAAGACCACTATCCTGTCTCCCCTGGACCTTCTCTTCCCTAGACTAGCTATGCCCAGTTCCTGCAACAGTTTATTCTATGTTTCAATATCTGGTCCCCCCATCATCCTGGTTGCTCTTCTCTGCACTCTTTTTAAAGTCTCAACATCTTTTTTAAAGTGAGTTGACCAAAACTGGATGCAGTACTCCAGATGTAGCAAAGGGTTGGGCTAGATGACCTACAAAGTCCCTTTCAACTCAGTTATTCTGTTTCTGTTAACCACTGGAATACTGCAGTTCTCCTGCTGCCTTTGGTGAGGAGTTGAAATACATGCAATATTGCTGCCACCTGGAATAAGTCTAGGAAGAGGAGAAGATATAAACAACCCTAGGAGAAACCATTTTTCCTTTTTATCCTACTGTTACCTTTTACAAGAGAGATCCATTATGTGACCTTACTCGCTAGCCAAGGTCTTCTCCATAGGAATGGAAAAAAACAAAATGTATTAAATCTTAAGTGCTTTTTTGCTTACTCTTTTTAAAAAAAGACACCCGTGCTCTTAAAAACAATCCTATTAAAATACATTCTTGTCAGGCTGGTGGGTCTAATGCCTGTGTTACGGACATGGCTAAATTAGCAATCATAGCTCTGTAGGATTAAAGATGGCATTTTCCCCAAGAATGGTTGGAAAATTTCATTAAAGTCTGCCTGAAAATTTCATTAAAGCCAGCACCAGGGAATCCAGTGGCATTAGCTTCAAAGTTGCCGCTATTATTCTTCTGAATATAGGTTGGCACTAACAATAAGAAAATCCACAGACTTCTTCAGTCCCAGTGGTATTTTGGATGGTTGGTGGTTTTCTCCTGCCTGCTAAGCTATAGTTTAATCATGATTTATTGAATAAATAGCACGTGGCTTCCGCCAGAGGTGGTCTTCAGCAGGCTCTGACCACTTCTGGAGAACCGGTAGCAGAAATTTTGAGGAGTTTGGAAAACCAGCAAATCCCACCTCTGACTGGCCCTGCCCCCATCTCTTGTCTGCCTCCCATTGAGTCCCAGTTGATCGGCTGGGTCTCCTTTGGTTGCCCTGCACTCCTCTTGCCTCGACCTTTCGTCCAATCACCGGTGGGGAGGGAATGGGGATTTTGCAATAACCTTCCCCTGCCATGCCCACCAAGCCACACCCACTGAGCCACGCCCACAGAACCGGAAGTAAAAAAAATAGAACCCCATCACTGGCTTCCACTCTTATAAACTAGAATGGTTAGGAGGACAGAATGGGGTAAGGAAAAGGGTCAGCCCCAACCTATCATGAAGTCATGAGAAAAGTAGAAAAAAATGCTACATGAGATGCCTTCAAGTCTTGAATGAAAAGTGGTACGTAGTAACCCTAACAAGCGCACAAATACAATGGGAATATCCACATGCCTGCTTCGAAGAATGGAGTGAACATCCATCTTGGCTTCCAAAGATGGAATAACCCAGTTGGTCAGTCAGCCATTCAGTTATGTCCAACCCTTGTCCACTCTATGGGATCATCACTCCTCATACCCTTCTGTCTCGCACTGTCTCCTTCAGATCCACCATGGCCATCCTGATGTCTTTTTTTATAGTGTCCATCCAACATCTATGAGGGCAGCCTCTTCTCTTTCTTCCACTCATCCCTTCCAGCACGATTGATGTTTCAGGTGAGTCCACTAGCATGATATCGCCAAAGTAGAAGAGCCTTTGTTTAAGCAATCTTGGCTTCGTGTGATATTTTGGTGAGATTTGATCTAGAACTTTGTTGTGTGTGATTTTTGCAGTCCATAGAATGTGTAATATTTGTCTCCAGCACCATAATTTGAAGGTGTCCATCCTTCTTGTATTTGCCTTTTTTTTATAGAATCCAGGTGTCAGCTTTGGAAGTCTTAGCATCAGAAGCTTCCACGCTGCCACACTCCTGTGCCTGGGAAATTGGGAGGGGGGATTTTGTAGAGTGGTTGTAGTCAGGAATAATAGCATTCTTCTTTACAGTCAAGGTCATGTTATTTCTGCACCTGGAGGAAGAGTGGATAAGAGATATCTCAAGTTGGAAAAGTGTTTGACCCAAACTTTGTTCCAAGGAAACAAACACAAAACTGAGGTAACAGCAAAACCTTTTAATGATTCTTGATGAATTCCGTTCCTTCTCGGTGAAAAGGCTGTTTTCAACTAATTGTCTCTGATAAGAACGAGCCTTGCCAAAGTTGTGCAAGGCTGTCAAGAACACTAGATAAAGTTGCCAAGCAATATTTCACACACAAAAAGTCTCCAAACAAACAAAGAGTCCGAACGACCACAAGGCTTAAGTGCAAAAGAAGAAACGAAGGACGTTTCTTGAGGTCAAAGAGTCGACCGAAAATAGAGAATTCCCTCCCCGGTAATGGAACCAGACTTACTCCTGAATCGCCCAATGTTGCTGCAGCTGCTCTTTCTTTTGAGCAGCCCTGGGTGCACATGCACTGGACACAGGCTCCTCTGGGACACAGGTTCCTCAGCTCCTCTTCATCACTTCTGCCAGCCTCTACAATCTCCAAAGACAGCATTCCACTTCCTGATGGTCCTGGCCCCATCCCTGCATCACACATAGGCCCCTCATCTGAGTCCTCGCTCTCCAAAACCTCAGCCATCCATACCTGCTGCCGGTGAACCACAACATTGTTTTCCTGGAAAGCTGACATCAGGCTTCATAGCCATAAGGAGCAATTGGAAAAAAATATTGCGTTCACTAAATTGTATTTTGGTTGCTGGGCTATCTTTACTCTTCTAAATATTATTCATGCTGGACATTGCAGTTCTTCTCAGTGCTGTCCAGACAGCTTATATTTTTTTCTGCCCAGAAGTTTAGAGCGAGGTACCATTTACTTGATTTATCTTGTTCATCCTGCTACTTCCCTTGTGAGGCTGTTGCTTATCAACAAATAAATAGAAGAAAAGAAAAAGTAAAGTAAAGTTTTGTACTTAGGCAAGAAAGATCAAAAGTACACATATAGATTGGGAAAAGCCAAGTTTAACAGCGGTAACTGTGAGATAAGTGGATAACAAGTTAAATATGAACCAACACTGTGCGGCGGCAATCAAAAAAGCCAACACAGTCCTAAACTGCATTAACAAAGGAATGCAATCAAGATCAAGTGAGATACTAATATCACTCTATAAAGCCTTAGTAAGACTACACCTAGAATACTGCGTCCAGTTTTGGTCACCACATTATAAAAAAGATGTTGAGACTTTAGAAAAAGTACAGAGAAGAGTAACCAACCAATCCCATAGATTAGGGGACTGGAGGCTAAAACATACAATGAACAGTTACAGGAACTGGGCCTGGCTAGTCTAGTAAAGAGAAGGACCAGGGGAGACAGGATGGCAGTTTTCCAATATTTGAGGGGCTGCCCCAGAGAGGAGACATTTGAAAGCCAGACAAGGAATAATGGATGGAAACTGATCTAGGAGAGATTCTACCTGGAAGTATGGAGAAACTTTCTGACAGTGAGAGCCATCAACCGATGGAACAGAAGTTACCTTTGGAAGTTGTGAGAGCTTCATCACTTGAGACTTTCAAGAAGAGATTGGACTACCATCTATCAGAACTGCTTGGGCGAGGGGTTGGACTACATGATCTACCACGTCCCTTCCAACTCTGTTAATCTGTACTCTGCATCTAGCTATTTTAGCAGCCAACATCCCCCCATTCTTTTAGACATTTGGCAATAATGGCTGTGGTTAATTTTTGTCTTGTTTCCCCCCCGAAGGGAAGATCCTTCATTTTTTCTTCTCTCCCAAAGCCTATCAGATTAGTTTGTCTGAAGGAGAAGGATAAGATCACTTTGAAAAATTTAAGGGCAGGGAAAAAAAAACACAAAATGCAACCCTATCAAATTGGTTTGCTTATTATCCAAGGCTGCTGTTGAATTCTATTCTGGCCTTCCTTGTCTAGGATTCCCAGTTCGGCCTCAAAATGAGCTGTCTGGAAATTGAACGTTGTGATGAGAAGGGAATTGCCGCTGTGCAAAAACTGCAATCCCCATGAT
Source organism: Laticauda laticaudata (assembly GCA_004320025.1). NCBI lineage: Eukaryota > Metazoa > Chordata > Lepidosauria > Squamata > Elapidae > Laticauda > Laticauda laticaudata. The sequence continues at coordinate 13,761 of BHFT01003554.1, forward strand.
TAATGTGAACGGAGAACTTCTATTTCAAGGCAGCTGCTCTCCAGGAAACTGACAAGCATTGGGTTTTTCTCCCTCCCTCCTCTAGCCTGCACAGAAGAAACTAAACAACTCCAGCTGATCTTTTACTAAATAACTCTCCACAGTGGTACCACCAGTGCTTGCTTCCCTTATCTATTGACACACCAGAAGCGCTGCAGAGAAGACATAAAAAGAGCCTCAGACAGTGAAAATAGTACTGAAGGATCCCAGGTGCATTTTATACAGGAATCAGAAAGATTGGCATATGAGGCAGGTTGTCTGAAAGCAACAATAGACAAGTTTATATTAGAGATGCTGTTGAGAAGCTTACATTAGAGACAGGAAATGTGGTCGGTTTAAAGTCTGAAATTGTTGGAGGGGCATAAAGTTAAAGGTTCCCCTCGTACATACATGCTAGTCATTTCCAGCTCTAAGGGGCGGTGCTCCTCTCCGTTACAAAGCTGAAGAGCCAGTGCTGTCTGAAGATGTCTCCATGGTCATGTGACCAGCATGATGGAATGCCGAAGGCACACAAAACACTGTTCCCTTCCCACCAAAGGGGTCCCTATTTTCCTACTTGCATTTTTTATATGCTTTCGAACTGCTAGGTTGGCAGAAGCTGGGACAAGGAACGGGAGCTCATTCCGTGACACGGTGCTGGGGATTCGAACCACTGAACTGCCAACCTTTTTAATCGAGAAGCTCAGCGTCTTAGCCACTGAGCCATGGCGTCCTTTGAGAGGCATAGCCTATCTCAATTTTTTTAGGAGGGGGGTTCCATTTCTCACCAATGTGGTCACAACTGATGTTGGTTTGTTTTAGCGAAACATAGATGAGTGTACCAATAGAAGAAAATGTTTAACAGATTGACAGAGTTGAAGGGAGCTTGGCGGCCATCTAATCCAACCCTCTGCTTAGGCAGAAGACCCTATATACCATTCTAGACAAGTGGATGTCCAGTCTCTTCTTAAAAGCCTCCAGTGATGGAGCACCCACAACTTCTGTAGGCAAGCTGTTCCTTTGGTTAATTGTTCCCACTGTCACGAAAGTTCTCTTTAGTTCTAGGCTGCTTCTCTCTTTGACTAGTTTCGATCCGTTGCTTCTTGTCATGCCTTCAGGTGCTTTGAAGAATAGGTTGACTCTTTCCTTGTGGCAATCTCTTAGGTATTGGAGGTTTCCCTTTGTAGCTCAGGGCTGAATGGTGGAGTTCTTGGTGCCCTCTGAGCTTTGGTTGTTTTCTTGAGAACATTTCATTACCCAACTAGGAAACATAATCAGTGTTAGAAGGGAGTAGGATGTGTATAATCACTGCTTTTTCATGTGCCCTTCAACTTTCTCTTACCTCTTATACTTCATGACAAAGTTAACTTCTTCATAGACACCATGAGCCATGGTTTATAGTAGTTCAGTGACAATAGCTCATATCATTTTAGCATCTGCAAGATAGCAATTTGGTCATTTTTTTGAGAGTTGTTTCAGTTATGAGATAAATCTTCCTTCCTTCCCTTCCTCTTTTTCTTCTCTTCCTCTCTTCTCCTTCTCCTTCTCCTTCTCCTCTTTTCTTTTCTTCCTTCCTTCCTTCCCTTCCCTTCCTTCCTTTTGTTCATTTCCTTCCCTTCCTTCCTTCCCTAGGAAAATTTTAAAATGAACTAATTTTTACAAAGGTTATTTTTCCTCTGACTCATTGAAAACAGGCTATGCTTTCATTCATCCTGACTATGAAAAGAAACAGGTGAACAGAGTTTAGGATTTTGGAGTAGTTTGTCATGTACCACTGAATCAAAGGCTTTACAGAAGTCTATGTAGACTGCATCTATTGTTTTGCACTGATCGAGTTGTGTAGTCCATATGTTTTTGCAGTGTAAGAGTTGCAGATTACAGGATAGTTTTTTTCTGAAACCAAATTGTTTATTAGAAAGTTTGTCTCTAAGTGGAGGATGATGGATTGGTTAATAATTGATTCCATGACTTTACAAGTGATGCAGCATAAGGAGNAGGTGATGCAGCATAAGGAGATTGGTCTGTAATTTTCAACTAGGCTGGGGTCTCCCTTTTTGAAGATGGGGATGACCTGGCATGTGACCATAATTTTGGCAAGGAGCTGGTCCTAAAAGATTTTTCAAAGATTATGCTATGGTAGTGGATAGCTTTTTTAAGAAGTAGGCACATATTCCGTCCGGTCCAATAGATAGGGATGGTTTTAGATTGCTCAGTGCTTTTTCAACAATGTCTTCTATAAAACTGTATCATATAAATGACTCTAAATTTCTCTTAACTTATCCACTAGATACATGTTTATAAAAGCTCATTCTTAATCCCTTGTACCTTTATTGTTTTTTGGCTCTGATATTCTATGCCAGTTGAACAAAGGCTTTCATCGAAGATTTTAAATGTGATTCCGAAAAATAAAAGATAGATGTGAAATTCAGTGATGTTGCAGAAAAGACCGTAAGGTGTCTTAAGAAGGTGCATAAACATCATCAGACTCCATTCTAATGGTGACATCTACCATGAGTTTCCAGAGTAAATGGAAGATCAATTCACCATAGTTGAATAGTGAAGATGATTCAAAATTTGAAAAGGAAAGATTTATTTCAAATGTTTCATTTATTAGGTATTGCAATAGAGAAAGAAAGAAAGATTTGGACTTATAAGTGAGTATACCTTTATCACAGTGCTTTTATAAACAGAATGAAAGGAGAGGAAAGCCATTGTCTTGCCTTGCAATTCCCTATCATCCTTGCACCAATTCTTGATTACATGACAAAAATGAGAATCAGATCAAGTCACCCTGGAACAGTCATAATTTGACCGAGCTTAATGTTTCTTTACTGTGTTGTGGAATAGGATTAATCAGATACTTTTTGTACACAATTAATGGATTTATTTTCTGATTTTCCCCCCTCATAGTATTATGAATGCCTCTCATATCAATATACTAGTTGGGTACTTGTGCTTTGTTACAAAACTACGTGGTTGGGCTTAGTTTTGGGGGAGAAAAATAAGGGGAAAAAATTCTGCCTCTGCCTACCAGCATCCATCGGTATTCATCTGGCTAGTGTCCTGTCAGTGTGTGAGAGAGTTGAGGGCTGTTTTGAAACTGAAACAGTATTTGCTACGTTAGCAAGAAGGAGACAACAAGGAGTCTGGGCATGGCTTAGCTGTTCAATTGTTCTGCTGCATGGTGCTGTGAAACTAAAACTGAAACTCCTCTCCTCTGCTTGTGTTTTACATTTGGGACAGATTCCTTTTCAGGTGGGGAGGGAGAGTACAACTCCTTAGCATCAGAGTGTGTTAATAATAATAATATACGAAATACTAATGCTCTGATGGTCATTTCAAAAAAATCCTTCCTTAGTGAGCACCTAAAAACCAAGAGCACCTAAAAATCAATACATGCCAAATTTCAAGTTGGTAGGCTTTACAGTTCTGGAGATTTTGTGATGATGTGTGAGTGGTGTTTTGCTTTTATATATATAGAAGATTGAAAATACTATCTTCTGTAGATTCCACCCCCCAATTATTATTATTGCTTCACTTTTCAATCCCACCATTCCAGGAAATAATTTAGGGTAATTACATGACTCCTCTTTTCATCTGATTTATTAGGTCAGTGTTTTTAAAACTTAGCAACCTTTAAGATGCGTGAACTTCTCAGAATTCCCGAGCCAACAAAATTCTTGGTGTGTTTGTGTGTGTTTTTGTGTTGTGTGTATGTGTGTGTGTGTGTGAGAGAGAGAGATCGATCCTCATGTGTTTGGTTTTCTTGATTTGTTACTATTTTACATGTTATTCCCACTTTCTACATCTGTGGATTTCCACTTTAGGGAAAAATTAAAAAGCTTATTAAAAATCTGTATTATTCATTATGGTTATTAGTAGTCTAATTGTAATTAATAACAACATTTGAAGTCAAGAGCAAATATCCAAGTAAATTCACCCATGTAGATTCATCACTTTCTTAAAATGATTATTATTATAAATAAATTATATTACTATAACATTTGTTATAAATATACTAATAATTTATCACCCTAAATCCAAGTCTTTCCCCGCACACACACACACACACCCGCTTTTGGAATCAGTTCTGCAAAGTCTCCATTGCAGAGTCAAGTGTATATGTTTTCAAGCACAGAGAAAAATCAAGGAAATTTGAAACACGAACCTTTATATTATTGCAGCTTCAGATTCTCATTCAGAGATTTCTTTATTTTTGCAGAATGAATAACTTCCCAAATGGGACACATTCCAATTTAGTCGGAGTCCTATGAGAACTTGGAACAAGAGTTCCATTCAGAACTTTAAAACAGCAACAGTTCACTTTCAGATACCCTAAACAATTGATAGAAGTCAGAACAGAAGGCTGCTTAGATCTACATTCTTTAAACATTCATGATAAACACTACAATTCTCAAAATGAAAAATTTGATGTGCAAAACAATATAGCATGCAGCCATATACCCAATTTGACAGCCAGGTTGGAAAAAAAAAACCAACAACAGGAACAAACAACTCTAAACTATTGCTCAGAGATCTCCATTCTGTACTTTTCCTCCATCTCTGCCATTTTTCTGTATCAAAAAATCTTAAGAAGCATGGAGGAAAGGATCCCACCTGAAAGTCCCAAAGGTGCTTTTTCAAGAGGCAACTGGCCTTTCTGGTTTTTCTCTGAAGAAGCTTCATGGATGAGAAGTGAAATGTCTTCAAAGAAAAATCAGAAAGGCCAGTTGCCTATTGAAAAAGCACCTTTGGGACACCCATGACCTGGATGACTGAGAATCTCCACAGACATCTCACCTGAAACCATAACCTACTACTCTGTTTCCAACTGTTTTCCCCAAACCCCAAAAACTTTAACCTTAGACTGTCTACTATTGACCTCATCCTTTTCTGAAGAGGTCTGTAGGGGGCGTGCATAAGCGTACCAACCAATGTCTACCGTCCCTGTCCTATTGTTTCTTTTATATTTTTTTAATTTTTTTTATATATATCCATGTCTTCATAACTATGTTTCTACTTACACCTATTATCTTGAAAGCAATTGACAAATAAAAATAAATAAATAATTAAAATAAACATAACATTTATTTTCCCTTGACGACAAGACCAGGATGGGGTTGGAGTACTAGCAAAGCTATGAAAGGGGAAAGTATGAAAGTGTTTGACTGTGTAAGCATCCTACTTGATTTCTTGATACTCTCACATACTGCAAACAATTCTGCGCCAATTCAGAAAGCTCAAACTGCCCAAAAAGCTGCTGATGCAGTTCTACAGAGGAATTATTGAGTCTGTCATCTGCACCTCCATAACTATCTGGTTTGGTTCTGCAACCCAACAGGACAGACACAGAGGGTAATTAGGATTGCAGAAAAAAACAATTACTACCAATCTGCCTTCAATCAAGGACCTGTATACTGCATGAGTCGAAAAGAAGGCTGTGAAAATATTTACAGACCCCCTGCATCCAGGACATAAACTGTTTCAACTCCTTCCCTCAAAAGGATGCTATTGAGCACTGCACACTAGAACAACTAGACACAAGAACATTTTTTTCCCCAGAAGCCATCAAATAATTGATGGTATTATTTATATTGGTATCATTTTTGATGGTATTATTTAATACTGCTAAACAAATAATTCCCTCAACATTGTGAAACTATTTACTAAGTCTGCATTACTATTGCTATTAATCCTCCCATCCATCCTTTTACTCATCTCCTCCCACATGACTGTATTACTGTAATGTTGTTGCTGGTATCCTAATGATTTTTATTCACTGTTTCCTAGTATTTGACTGCTTATTATACCCTATGACTATTATTAAGTGTTTACCTTATGATTCTTGACTCTTTCTTTTTATGTACACTGAGAACATTTGCACCAAGACAAATTCCTTGTGTGCCCAATCACACTTCGCCAATAAAGAATTCTAGCCATCTAACCTACCTATCTACCTATGGATCATATTAGAATAGCTGGACCAATTGTCTGATTCAGTAGTGAATATCTCCCTGTTGGTGTTACAGATTCTTTATCAAAGAATCTTTCAAGAAAACAGTGCCTGTGAATATAGGGAGGACTCTCATAGAGCCTTTTTTCCCATTAATTGTCTTCAGTTATCCCCCTTCAGTATCCTGTATTATAAATACAATTAAAATAATAATGAAATTCTTCTGGTGCTGTGGTGGAAAAACATGGGAAGCTATTTTCTAAAAAGATAGGGCATTTTTCCACTTGGTTATGTCATGTCTAAATTAATTTATCAAACTCTGATGTCCTTCAGAAATATTGAAAATCCTTCAGGTCAATAAGTATCAATTTAAGAGCAGTTTGGCTGTAGTGAATTTCAAAATCCTGTCAGGATCTGAGACAAGGAGATGCTAAAGAGTGGGTCTGGGACCTTAAAGGAGATGCTTTGCTATTGATCTGGCCTTTCCTTAGTATTGTGTGAGAAGTTACTTTTCAAAATTGTGCAGGGCTTTGATGGAACAGTAAAAGGACAGCATGAGAAACGCAGAGGCCAAAATCGCTGATAAAGAAAAGCTTAAAAATATCTCTCAAGTTGAACTTGGCTCCTGATGACTACATCAAACAGGTATGTGTAGTTTTCTTGGCTACAACAGAGAAATGACAAATGCTCCAGCCCTATTAGCTTTTTTTTTTCTTTGCAGAGTCATGAAGACCTCACTTTTCTCCCATACATTGAGCCAGAAGATAATAGAGCTAATAAAAGTGAATGCTTGATATGTCCAGCCTTGGCTAGCTATGTAATTGTGTTTCCATAAATTGGTGTTGTGTTTTGTGCTTGATTTTGACAGTTTTATTTTTTTAATGCGCACTCCCAGAATTGTAAATCATTAGGAAGTTAGCACCCACCCCTCTCCTAGAAAAATGAAACTTCCTAGGAAATATTAAAAAGGCACAATATTTCCCCTAAAAGAGAAGTAGAAAGAGAGGCAGAAGCTCACCCCACCTTTGTTAATGGGAGGTCCATTTAAGGCCTGGGCCATAGTATTCTACATAACAAAGGCCTCTACCCATCTCACCACCTGGCCTGGGAAGATTGCATCAGCCAGCACTCAGGTAAAGCCATATGGTCCAGACAAAGTCTACAAAGTTAGCTAAGACCCCCACCTCCTGGGAGTCTGACAGCCAATGGGATACATTTCTTCCACAGGAACAGGAAACACTAAGGTGGGGACCAACAGAGGGTATATATCTCAGGGTCTCTTAGCATCTTGGCCCTTTTTTTCCTTTACCCAACATACTGAAGCATGTGATTGTCCTTTTCACTTTGGAGCTCCAAGTCATGTGGTCCTGTCCACCATTAAGCCATCTTTCCAAGGAGTTACCATGTTTCCAGTGTCTTTCTTCTCCACTTGGAAATGAACCCAGAAGGATATTTCTTCCAACACATGATTTACCGCATTATAAATATGGCATAACTCCACAACACTGGGAGAAAAACTACTGTGTTGTGTACAAATAGGGAGCAAACCCCACACTCACTAGCACTGATAATGTTACCTCCTCAGGTCATGAAACATCTGCAAGCAAACAATCAAACTCAGAGAACACCAAGGGCACCACAGCATTATAAATTCCATTTATACATCCCTCAATCTGTTAATCATTTTCTTCTGGGATTTTTTTAAAAATTAAGTCTGGCTTTCGTCCTGGAAGTTCCTGAGGTTTGGAGCTGAAGATCTTTCATAAGTCTGATTTTCTTTAGGTCAACCATGGGGTTGACTGTCTTCTAAGAAAACAAGCAGATTATTTTGCTCAATTTTCTTTGAATCTGTGAATCTGGATAATGTCTCTTAGTAACCTAATCAGAGTCCCAGTGTAAGGGAAAGTGCACTGATTGTGTTTTAATAGATAAATGGATGAGAAAAGATAATGGGGACAATTTCCGACTGAAATGCCTACATGGAGTCCTAACAATGTATATTTGAGTGGAACAACAGACAAATTGACTGATTCCTGTATGTGATTGCTAACAACAAATTGATGGCACATAATCAATGTTTAAAAAAACAAACCATGGAATAAAAAGATTGCAACAACTTTGCAATGAAGCAAATACATACTTTTAACATCGCATTTATTTTATATCCTTTTTGCAGGAGGATGATCATTATTATTGCTGTCTTTTCAGTCATCCCTTCACACAATTAGTTAAAGTTTACTCAACTGGCAATAAACCAGGGCACCCAAACACCAGATGTTTGATATATAGATGTGGTTAAGCAGTGTAATCTCAGTTCTATGTAAATTTTGCTAACTCATATAGCTAAGACTTTAATTCTTCACAAATTTGACACCCACAATTGAGTTTTTCACTTCTTCCACACATATACATGCAATGCAGGGAACCTCTAATACTTGAATATCAATTATTAATACTTTTAGTTTATATCCTGCATCCCAGACCACCTTCTACCTAGGTACTACTTAACCTGCTTAACCTCAGCAAAGTTACCAGATCAGAGGTATCTGTAGGATTTTTTAAAATGGATAAAAAATGGATGGACCTTTGAGCATTTAACTGTAGGTATCAACTTGGCTTTAATTTATTTTTTACCATGCTCTGCAGACAGCCCAGTACAAAATGGATTTTTCAGCTTAGAGTAAAGGCAGATAAGGAACAACATACTGGATAGCAGACTAAATCCATCTATAACACACCCTTCTACATTATGTTGAGATGTACAGAATTTCAGCAGGGTGTATTTCTTCAGCAACCTCAGGAAAAGACATGGCGGCTATGTTACATTCCTATTTAAATGTTGGGCAACTAATTCTTCTTTAGTTTTCTTACTTAGCAAGGATTAAGGATTGGCAAGGATTAATCTTACACGAGCAAGATGGATATCATATGGTACCCAGGACATGTCAGTGGGGCACATCTTTCAACCATAATTGCTTAAACATATCTGAACATTTATTATGAATGTGGAATTCCTCTCATTTCTACATTTAGAAAACAATTGAATTCACAGGTCCAAGTATGTGTATCTGTTCCCCTTCCTCACATATGTCTCAGATGCTAGAATAGAATAGAATAGAATAGAATAGAATAGAATAGAATAGAATAACAGAGTTGGAAGGGACCTTGCAGGTCTGTCTATCCAACCCCCTGTTTAAGGCAGGCAAGCCCTACACCAACTTCAGACAAATGGTATATCCAACATCTTTTTTTGAAACGTCCAGTGTTTGAGTATCACACTTCTAGGCAAGTTTGTTCCCTGATTAATCTGTTTAAACAGTCAAGAAATTTCTCCTTAGTTCTAGGTTGCTTCATTTCCTTGATTAGTTCTCACCATTGCTTCTTGCCCATGCTTCAGTGCTTTGAGAATACGCTTGATCCCTCTTCTTTGTGCAACCCTTGAGATATTGGAACACTGCAGCACTGTCTCCCCTAGTACTTCTTTTCATTAAACTTGCCACTGGGTGTGTTGTAGTTACACACAAAACTGTGCAAGATGGTTCACTGATTTTGCAAAGACAGCCCTGTTATCTTTTGCCATGGGCAATTTTTTTAAGTCTGCATGTTGACTTTGCAGGGAAATGATTTCTTCATATTCTTCCTTGCATTCAACTTGGAGGGGGGGGGGTTCAATGCACCAGAGTTTGGATAACAGTTTTCGGAGGAATTACTGAGACTGTCATTTGTAACTTTCCATAACTGTATGGTTTTGATACAGCAACCAAACAGACCTGTCCAAACTCAATGATACTAAAAGACTGCAGAAAGAAACAATTGCCAACCAGTGTGCCTTTCATGGAGACCGTGTATATAGCCGCAAGTCAGAATATAGGGCTGAAGAAAATATTTACAGCACCCCTCACATCCTAGAACATAATCGTTTAATCCTCCCTTGGGATGGCACTACAGGAGCATTGCCAGGCCCAAACCACTAGACCACAGAGCAGTTTTTTTTCCCTGTGCCATTACTCTGCTACAATACTAATTTTCTCCTAATGCTCTATTAACTGCATGTAGCGGAACTATAAGCATTATATTTATCCCTCTGTTATCTTAGAATAACAGAGTTGGAAAGGGACTTTGGATGGTCTTCTCTATCCAACCCCTACTTAAGGGCAAGGAAACCCTATTACCAATTTCAGGACAAAATGTGTTATCCAATCTCTTCTTAAAACTGTTTGGAGTAATTCACAATCTCTGGAGGCAAGTTGTTCCACTGATTAATCGTTCTCACTGTAAGAAATTTCTCCTTAGTTCTAAGTTGCTTCTCTCCTTGATTAGTTTCTACCCATTGCTTCTTGTCCTGCCCTCAGGTGCTTTACTCCCTGAGTAATCTTCTTTATTCCCCTTTTATTGGTAGTATTATGATGATGATATTCTGTTGCTTTGCATGTATGCTGAGAGCTTCTGCACCAGAGACAAATTCCTTGTGTGTCTAATCCCACCTGGCCAAATAAAACATTCTGTTCTCTTAAACAGCACCAGCATCCGTTGATGTGGAAGCAGGCACCATTTCAATTTATTCACAGCTCTGTAGTCAGGCAAGAACCTTTTCACAAGCAATGCCCATATATCTCTTAACTTGCCTCCACAGCCTGTCAGAGATGGGGAGGGAAAATGCATCCTCTACAAACTATTTTTAGCAGACAACAACCTGCCCTTACAATTTGTTCAGCACATAACTGCCTGCAAATGATTTCTGAATAACTATCAGTAAGCATACAACTTTTCGCAGTTGTTAATAACAGCTTATGGAAGATCTTACATTTAATGCTTTAAATATTCTAAAAGGATAAAATACACTGTGGCTGCTATTTAACTGGATGAAATTATTCTATAGTTGGGACTTTTGAAGATAAAATTTAATTAATAGGCTATTGTTTTATTATTGTTATTTATTAAATTTATATGCATATTATTACCAAAAGAACAAAGGAGCCTTTTCTCCCATATTGTTGAATGACTATCATCCTTAGGATAAAAGAAATGGAATATTATTCTCAAAAAGGAAGATTTTAAAATTATGACATGGAATGGAACCAGAACATTCACTGAGATCTACATAGTCATCATTCTGCAAAAATTATCAAGGCGGAATCAATTGTTAAGAAAAGTAGACACTCCAATAATATATGAACCATACTAAGACACATCCCTCCATTAGAAAATGAAAGAATTTTTATCTGTTGCACTGAAGGGCCCAGACACTAAATCGTTCTCTTGAAAAACCTCCTTATTCCTCTTTCAAGATGAAATACAAGTGCAATGTTTCCAATTTTTTTTCCAGAAGAATGGCTTTGGAAAATGCAAATGAAGGAATGGTACATCTGTCTGATTCATTAAAGCACCTATCTCTCATCAGAAGCACTCCGCAGCTGCAGCAGGCAGATATGCAATGCTATGAAAAGATACAGCTGTTTTAATGAGCCATAGACAGATGCTGTATTCAAACTGCTTACATTCTAAACCAAATCTTCCAAATCAGGTCAGAAGTATTACAGAGAATCTTCTGTTCACATTTCTCTTCATTTCACATTTTTTTCTACTGTACATTGATTATACCAACTGCAGAATATTTCTAGCAAAAAAGAATGGCACGAGAATTCATTTACTTAAACAATTTATATGGCTTGCCCATTTTACATCACAACTCATTATGCTCATATGAGGAACGTATCTTCAAAGGTATGCATTTGATATAAATTTTGCCTAAAATATACATCCCTGCAACGTTTTCCCCCCCTGAAAATTAATGCATTTTCTTCGCACTTTTCCCCGAGATACTCATTTGTAACAGAAAATTGTTTAGAGAACTGGAAATATTAGCGGGTTTACCTTGCATATGAATTAGGAAAGGTGAAATTGAGTAAGTGAGCATTATAATGTGAATAAAATGTATTTCTCCCCTATGTCTAATGCAATGGTGTAATTCAACTGAATGAAAAACTGCTGGTGACCTTCTACCACTGCACCATAGAGAGTATCTTAACTTACTGCACCTCTGTGGGTTTTCGGTTCAATGTGTAGATTGTGAAGGATGTGTGTTTGTGTTTATTTTCATGGTCATGATGTGCACTAAAGATGGTGTTTGATTTCTTTGTACAAGGTGCAATGACAATAAAGTGAACTAAACTAAACCTGTGTAACAACCAGTTCGATGAGAAAATCAAAGATTTATCATCTAGAGAAAAGCAACAGCTGGAAATACTCATAGAGGGAAATTTACACCAAGTTCTATAAGCCCTTACAGGTAACCCTTCATTTAGAACAGTTCTCTTAGTTGACCATTCCAAGTTACAACCTCACTGAAAAAGTGCCTTGTGATCATTTTTCACCTTTATGACCATTGCAGTATCCTCATGACCACATGATCAAAATTCAGGTGCTTGGCAACCGCCTCATATTTATAACGATTGCAGTGTCCCGGGTCAAAGATCCCCTTTTGTGACCTTCTGATGAGCAAAGTCAACGGGGAGAAGCCAGATTCACGTAACAACCATGTTGCTACCTTAACAACTGCAATGACTCATTCAACAACTTTGGCAAGAAAGGTCATAAAAATGTGCCCAAACTCACCTGAACAACTGTCTCACTTGGCAACATAAATTCTGGGTTCAGTTGTGATGGTAAGTTAAGGACTACCTGTACTGAATTCTAAATCAGGAAATAGGTATTGCGCAACCCACATGCTGTATATTAATCCAGCATTATCAAATGCCACATCACCAGGCTGAAAACACTAAAGCTACAAGTAGAAGTAACAAAAACGAAGCAAAGGACAATCAGTGACTACACCTATCTTAAAATGGGGAGGAAGAGATAGAAAGCAGGGCTGGTCTGCTGGGGGTTCACAGGGGTTCGGGAGAGCCCCTAGCTAAGATTCTGTGCAGTTTAGAGAACCCTCAAATCCCACTCCTGGCTGGCCCCACCCACCCCATCCCACCTCTCCCAGGAGTCCCCATGCGGCCTGTTTTCGATGCAGTAAGTGCAGGGTGTGCACAGAGGCCCGGGGAAGGCAAAAAACGGGCCTCCCAAAAGTTCAAGAAGGCCGGAAATGAGCCCATTTCTGGCTTCCAAAGAGCCTCCGGAGCCCGGGGAGGGCCAAAACGCCTCCCCCACCATGGTGCAGGAGGCCAACTAGGCCACTCCCACCATAGCCATGCCCAGCCAGCAACCAGGCTGTCAACTAAAAGGATTCTCCTTTGGTCTTTTTAGCTGCCAGAAAAAGGGAGTGGGGGAAAACAAGGCATTCTTGAAATGCCTAGATAACCAACTCAGCAGCCCAAAGTTGTCGGAGCAGAAGAAGGTTATTGGAGAGCATGATGGATGACTCTTGGAGATTGATGTGTCCTATTGGAGAAGTCACATCCAGGGAGTGGGGGAAAGACCAGGGTCAAGGGGGAAATGTCTGATGTGATTTAGTATCGGCTGCACACAGCCACGCGCCACATGGCAATTTCTAATAAACCAATTTACTTTTTCTGAGATGTGGCTAGAGACTTTTGCTTTGAATGAAGGAGATTTTTTGGAGCCCTGACACAGGCAGAGAACCCTTTGCTGAAATTTTTGAAGCCCACCCCTGGATAGAAAGGTTGAAGTTTGGCATCTCTAGCCATAAATAGCCATGCTAAGTTGCTAAAGAATGTGTCCAAGAAAGTGAAAATAAATACAGAACAAAAACCACTTACTTCCTTTGAATACAGTTGTTTAAGTAAAAGAGTGTAGGGGAGGGGATGAAATCAGCTGACTCTCAAATCCTGAGAACCCACAGAAAACTCTTGGAATCTCAAGCAACCATCTGCAACATTATGGGTTCTTCATACAGTAAAAAGCTACTCCCCAGGATGCAATTCTTTTGCACAGAATCACTTGTGCAAAGAAAAAAGAGGAAGAGCCAGTTCCCGGCATGAATATTATTATCTGCCAAGACAGAAAACTGCTGCTGATGCAAATGATTAAAAGAAATGAAAGGTTTTGAAAGAACAGGGCTTGAGGCTTTCCAATGTCAACTGCAATCAGCATTTCTAACTGCATTCCAACTCAAAGGATAATTGCACCTCCTTTCAGCCAAGGTTTTCACCGTGGTTCCAAGTGCAGGATCAACCATGAAACAGGACAAATCAAGCCCAGGAATTGTCAGTAGAAAACGTTAAGGGGATTTTGGAAGAATAGAGAACCATCTCTAGCTAGCCTTGGTTGATTTTTTAAAAAAAAAAAGGAAAGGCAAGTCGGGTAAGACCCATTAAGTGAGATACCACCAAGAAATCACAAAAGGAGTAGGATTGTTCTACAACGGTGTCAAACTCAAGGCCTGCAGGCCGTATATGGCCCATGGGGTGCTTAGATCTGGACCGTGGAGCTGCCCTGGAAACAGCGAAGGAACGGCCCACAGTGCCTCTGCCAGCGAAAACAGAGCTCGAAAGGCCCTCCCAAACCCTGTTTTTGCTGGCAGAGGGTTGCAAGAGGCTGTCGCAGCTGAAAACAGAGCTTGCAAGACCATGCATGGCCCTCCCGAGCTCCGTTTTCACTGGCAGAGGGCTTGGGCCACCAGAGGCACCCCCAACATGAGTGACATCAAGTTGGCCATGCCTACCCTGGCCACGCCCCCCAGGTCAAACACAACGCTGATGTGGCCTCAATGAAATGCAAGTTTGACACCCCTGTTCATTCTACGAGAACTCCAAAGATGTTAGGTTTTGGCTTGCTCGGGAACCTCGTTGAATGGAATTATTTGCACCCATTAAATCTAACCTGGCTTCCCCCCCCCCCCCCCNGGCTCCCCCCCCCCCCCTCTTGAGGTACAACTGACTCCTCAGGATTCAGATTATTACTGCTGTAATTACTGGTGGAAATAGTACAGGTCTTGGTTCTTGAAAGCAGAAAGATGAGCTGATACCCACATAGAAAGGTGACAAGTAGTTCTCAACAATTCATTTAATGACCATAGTTACAACAGCACTGAAAAAAGTGACTCGTGACCAGTTTTCACATTTACAAGCATGGCAGCATCCCCATGGTCAGGTGATCAAAAATTGGGTCCTTGGCAACTGGCATATATTTATGTTGTGTCATCACCTTTTCTAACCTTCCCAGCCAGCTTCTGAAAAGCAAAGTAAATGGGGGAAAGCCACAACTGCAATGATTCACTTAGTGTAGCAAGAATGAGGCAAAACTCACTTAACAACTGCCTTGCTTAGCAATAGAAATTTTCGGCTCAACTGTAGTTGTTGAGGACTACATGCGCATGTGTTAGGTAATGCCACCAATTCACTTATCCAGTGGTGTGTTTCAAAACTGTCTACTACCAGTTTGGTGGGCGTAGCTTGGTGGGGGCGCTTTGCACTTATCCATATACTTTGTGTGCGTGTGAACATCAAACACACACTTTGCGCAGATGCAGAGGCATTCCAACTCACCTCTTGCAAGCCTGCACTCTCCCAGTCATTTCAGCAGCTGCCATGCAGCACTCTTCTGTGCCGTGCAAAGCAGCTGCACCTCAAAAACAGAGGATAAAGGTGAGTGTGGGAGCTCAGGTGGGTGGGTGGGCCCAACAGCAGAAGGGCGGAGAGAACCAGTTTGGTCTCCGCTGCTCATCAGCACTACCAGCTTGGCAGAACCAGGCAGAACCAGTAGAATACCACTACTGCAGATTGCCCCTATCTCAATTTTATCTAAATTGAACTGTGATGGCTATAACACAGAATTGCTTCTTCCCTGCATTTCTATCTGGAAAAACCAAGGACTGATTTAAAGATTTTCTAATGTCTATCGAGCTGCACTTTTCTCAATCTTTTTCTCCCTGTTCCCTTAGTTTTGGATACAATGGTATCGGACCACAAAGAAGCTTGCCAAAAAAGTTCACGGGTTGATGTTCCATCCCATCCCATCTTGTGGGATCTCCTGAGATGGATAGAATCTTTTGCACTGCCATGCATGAAAAATTTGGTGGAAGAGGCTATGTTGAAAGCTCACATTAGCAGCCAGCTTAAAATATGCAGAAGCTGACAGACAAGTGAAAACAGAGGAGACTAACCCCCATCAACTTAAGATACTTAAATTTGGCAGCAAAATGGCTGAATGATTCTACTTTTTCAAAATAATGGCTGGGAAAGGAAGATAGCAATAGCACTTAGACTAATATACTGTATCACAGTATTTTACAGCCCACTCTAAGTGGTTTACAGAGTCTGCATATGGCCCCCAATAACCTGAGTCCTCATTTTACCCATCTCTGAAGGATGGAAGACTGAGTCAAACTTCAGCCTGATGGGATTTGAACTGCCAAATCGTAGGCAGCTGATAATCAGCAGAAGTGGCCTGCAATACAGCACTCTAACCACTGCACTACCAAGGCTTCTGGGAGGACTTGCACGATTTTTGCAGAATGAATGCAAAAGGCCTCCCATCTCTCACTTCTCTTTCACCCAAAACCCAAAATATGGCCAGCATTACCCTTTTTAGGGATCATTTATCATTCGATAGCTTGCTGTGACCACTAGAAGTTAATGAACCCCCAACCCTTATTAGGCTTCCTTCCTGTAGAGCAGAGGTATGGAATGATGACCCTTTTATGACTTGTGGACTTCAACTCCCAGAATTCCTGATTCATGCTGGTTCAAGTATTCTGGGAGTTGTAGTCCGCCAGTCAGGAAGGGACCATTGTTCCACACCCTTGCTGTAGAGGAAGCTGAATGAGCCAAACAACAAAGCAAAGGAGTATTTAGACACAAGTCACACTAAGAACATGGCATACCTTTGTGTCTAAAAGCAGGAAAAGGAGATCAGGACCTCTAAAATGTTGGCGCTGGGCCACCTATGGATGGGAAGACTTGAAGCTCTGCAGTTAAATGCCAACTCCTCCTGCTGCTCTCCCTCCTTAGGTTTTCTTGTTTGTAGAATCTCCGCTTCATCTGGAGCTCAGAGGAAAGGCAGTACAGGGAGACTTTTGATCCCCAGTTTCACACCTGAGGAAACAAGAAAGGTTGGTTTGAGCTCTTTCTCCTGACGTATGAAGGCATAGGAGCAACGAACTAAAAAACCAAAGCCAATATTGTTGATGGATAATTGTCAAACTCAAAGCCCATGGTCTGGATCTGGCCCACGAGGTGCTTAGATCTGGCCCACAGAGCCATCCTGGAAACAGAAAAGGAATAACCCACATTGCCTCTGCCAGCAAAAACAGAGCTCAGGGGAGCCAAGGAAGGAAGGAAGGAAGGAAGGAAGGAAGGAAGGAAGGAAGGAAGGAAGGAAGGAAGGAAGGAAGGAAGGAAGGAAGGAAGGAAGGAAGGAAGGAAGGAAGGAAGGAAGATTATAATGGGAGGGAGGGTCTGCCTTAGCACTTGGCCACCACAGGTGCCCCCAAAATGAATGACAGCTCCACTCTGGTCAGGTCCATCCTGACCACGGCCACTCCAGCCACACCCACCCCAGCCCCCCTAAGGTCAAACACAACTCCGATGCAGCCCACAATGAAATTGGGTTTAAAACCCCACTCCATGTCATACCATAACTATCCATTCCTTCAATACTTTCCTGCTGGATTCCACTGAATCCACTTGATTCTCTGTAATTACACAGACAAGATACAGTATGTGGTATTATTGGCAATGCAGAAGTAATACAAATGCAGAAGTAACTTTCCGTGGCTGTCTTCAGGACAAGGTCCATTGGGTGTTGCCAAATGGAAAATGACAGTTCAGAGAGCAGAGACAATAAGCATCTGCATCCCAGTCTATTTCATGCATATCCCAGTCTATTTCATATATCAACTACCCATGTTTCCCTGAAAATAAGACCAGGTCTTATATTAATTTTTGTTCCAAAAGACAATCAGGGCTTATTTTCTGACTAGGTCTTATTTTGGGGGAAATATGGAACTAAATGCATCCATCTGGCTGATGATCTTAACTAGGGCTTATTTTGGGGTAGGACTTATATTGCAAGCATCCTGAAAATTCATGTTAGGGCTTATGTTCTGCTTGGGTCTTATTTTCAGGGAAACAGTACACAGAGGCCAGATTTTTAAAACTTAATATTTAAGGGAAGATAGTGATATAAACTTTTTACTGTTGCTATTTTAGGTAACTGGAACTTGAAAACTACGCAATTACAACTTATATAGAGATCTCCTTTAGACCACCAATATCCTTTCTATTGCATATTACCTATACAGGTAATCCTCGACTTACAATTAAACCCAGAGTTTCCATTGCTAAGCAAGCCACTGATTAAATGAGTTTTGCCCCATTTTATAATTCATAAGTCTGGCTTTCCCACTGACTTTGTTTGTCAGAAGGTTGCAAAAAGTGATCGCATAACCTCGGGACAGTGCAACTGTCATAATACATGCCAGTTGCCGAGCGTCCAAATTTTGATCATATGATCACGGGGATGTTGTAAGGGTCATAAGGATGAAAAACATCATAAATCATTTTTTTCAGTGCTACTGTAACTTCAAATGGTTACTAAACAAATGGTTGTAAGTCAAGGACTACCTGAATTAATAATACTAAAATAATGTCAGTTACATTACTCAGTTCATGAAAGTGTAGGAAATTTGGAGTTGCTGAAACAGAAAAAGAACCTAGCCAGAAGTGAAGGTTTAAAGAAAGGGGAGAAAATAGCAAAACAATTGAGGAAGAAACTTACCCACAAAGACACCATGTTTTCATCCTTCTTTTTATTTCACTTGAAAAACTCAGTGGCATATATGATCAGGAAAATAGGATACTGTAAACTTGATGTTTAACAAACTCAGTGTCACTGAAATATTTCTAGTGAAAATAGTCAACAATGAATCACACAGGTGTTAAAATCTGCCAGAATCTATACTCTACATTTTGATGGCAGAAAGAGGAATGTGGTCAGCCTTGGAAGCCATTTTTTACTTAGAAGCTTCGAGGCTGCCACATTCAGTGCCTGGGAATTTGGGAGGGGAATTTCATAATGAGGTAGAAGATTAGACTCAACAACATTCTTTCTCAGAGAGTCAAGGACATATTTCCCTGCACCTGGAGGGAGTGACTGGAAGTCTCCAGTTGGGACGAAGATTTGATTGGGCCATGGGATGGACTGATGGGCTCAGAGGATGGATCTTTGATTTTCTTTTGGGAAGGGGAAATTCAGAACTCTCAGATTTGGGTTTTCCCAGATGTGCCAATATGACAATTCTAATAAAATGGGACTTTGAGGAAATATTTCTCTTGGAGTTTATTGGTTTGGAGTTGGTTAGTTGAAACACTGACAAAAGTAAGGAAACCAAATGATTTTGTATTAAAGTTATTCACAAACACATTCACACAACTCTCTTCTTTCAGAATGACTTATTTATCAGTGGGTTTAGAACTACAGTATAGATGTATTATGCAATCTCATTAGTTATGGCCTCTAATGGAAGCATTCTGCATTAAGGGGGAAAAAATTCTATGTATATTAGATGCAACGATGCTTCTAATTTGGTCCTTGATTCTGAATAGAAGAGGATGTATGTCTTCACTGTGCCTCCATCATTCTCTTATGTGAGCCATCTGTGCAAATCTTTAAGAACAGAGGACAATCTCTCTGATTCTGCATTAGTCAGACTTCCTTTTGGCTAGAGTAAATCTAATTAGACTTATTCTATAAAGTGCCTATAATTGAGTTGGACGGCAACAGGAAACAGTCTGTACTGAAAATGTAGCACACAGAAACTCTTCAAATGAACTGGCACTGTAAAACAATGATTGACTATCCTTTCCACAAGGTTGATGGCCATCCTGTATGTAAATGGACTACTTTTAAGTATGTGTAATAAAATAGAATAGAGTGGAGTGGAGTGGAGTGGAGTGGAGTGGAGTGGAGTGGAGTGGAGTGGAGTAGAGTAGAGTAGAGTAGAGTAGAGTAGAGTAGAGTAGAGTAGAGTAGAGTAGAGTAGAGTAGAGTAGAACAGAATGGTACAGAAGAGAACAGAATAGAATAGGATTGGGAGGGACCTTGGAGGTCTTCAAGTCCAACCCCCTGCTTAGGCAAAAAATCCTACACCATCTCAGACAAATTGTTATGCAATCTCTTCTTTAAAACTTCCATTCTTGGAGCACCTAGAACTTCTGGAGGCAAGTTGTTCCACTGATTAATTTTTCTCTGATAGGAATTTTTTCCATATTTTTGGGTTGATTCTCTCCTTGATTTCCATCTTATGCTTCTTGTCCTGCCTTCAGGTGCTTTGGAGAATAGATTGACCCTGTCTTCTTTGTGGCAGCCTCTGAGATATAGGAACACTGATATTACGTCAGTCCTAATCCTTCTTTTCATTAAACTAGACATATCCAGTTCCAGCAACCATTCTTTGTATGTTTTAGCCTCCAGTCCCCTAATCATCTTTGTTACTTTTTTCTGCACTCTTTCTATAGTTTTTTTTTACATTGTGGCAACAAAAACTGGATGTGTATTCCAACTTACCAAGGTATTATAAATCTTGATTCTATTCTATCCCTCTGTTTATGCAGCCTAGAATTGTGTTGGCTTTTTTGGAAGCTGCAGCATGCTGCTGGCCCATATTTAAATAATTGTCCACTAGGACTCCAAGATCTCTCTCACAGTTACTACTATTGAGCAAGGTACCACATATAATGTACCTGTGCATTTTGCTTTTCTTGCCTAAATCATTAATATAGACTTTGGCCCTGTTACTATTCTACAGCCTAATCTACTTTATGGAATTGCTCTTATACAATGTAGATCCCCAATGTTGACCATCTTTAGTTCTCACTGCAAGGCACAATACAAATAAAACAATAGCATCACCTCCCAGGTGTGATAGGGAAACCATAGGGAAATAACATGTAAAGAGGACATCATTCCATCTCTATTAGATCCATTACTGATCCTCATGCAACCATTGTAAAAGTTTGAATGCACGGTGTAGGATCAATTTGAATAATCAGATTGGTTGTTCTCAAACTGCACAAATTGGAAATTTCTCTACAATATGCAGAAACAACCTTTTCCAATTCAGTCCAAAATTCTGAATTGATCTGATTCAAATTATATTCAATTCACTGGGCCAATAGGCACTAATTCTCTAAATCAAATCACATTTTGCTTGATTGTGCAATTTAATGTATGTTGCTTCAACTAAGTATAGTACATGCATTGCCAGTTGTAAGGATGTTTCATTTCCACCCTAAAGTATGTTTCATTTCCACACTTTAAATTTACTTTATTAAATATGAGAACATATTCAATTCATGTTGCTAATAATCTTTTCTAACTTAGATACCCTGAAAACTCTATAATTTATTTAATTATTCATAATTAACTGAAATAACTTTCATTATTCAATTTCCTTCTTGTCTTTCTCTTCTTTAAAATGTATAATTAAATAAAGTATACAGTAAAACTGCAAAAAAAAGTCTAATTAAAAATAGGGAGGGAGGGAGGAAAAAAGAAAGGAAATTGTCTTCCCCAATTTAGACATCTGTCCAGTTTGAGACAGACCAAAAAATCAACTCTTTAAGAGACTCCTGTCATGTTAGCAATATAATTAATGAAAGTAAGCCAGTTTGGAGAAGCAAAGAAAGAAGCTATCCATTTGTATATCTTTTCTAGCTATACAAATGGATAGCTAGAATTATCCTTTTCCAGCAAAGGTAGATAAAATATTCCCCAGACACAAACAAACTACACAACATTACAATGACAAAGAAGGAAGGAAACTCTAAACATAGATTCAGCAACACAGTAACTGGATAATATAAGCATCATGACAGTGAAGTTGAAATAAGGTTTACTTTCACTTGTTATTCCATTTTCAGGCAAATCCTACAATGGTCCCCAAAATATTTGTTATTTTTGTTTATTCATAATAGGAGATGAGGAGGGAGGACGCTGAATTTATTTATCATGCAGGTGGATAGAGCACCCAATGCACGAAGATACTTCAAGTTGGAAGGGGTTAGATATTGTAAAGAAAACAAACAGAAGCCTGAGATTCATTAAAAAGGATTTTTATGTTCATGCTGCACACTGCAAGGTTCTCAGAACAGGAGGTCCTTGACTTATGATCACAATTAAGCCTAAAATGTCTGTTGCTAAGTGAGGCAGATGTTAAGAGAGTTTTGCCCCATTTTATTACCTTTTATGCTGCAGTTGTTAAATGAATCCCTGCAGTTAATACAGGTACTCCTCAATTTACAGCCACAATTGAGCCCAACATTTATGTTGTTAAGTGAGAAATTTGTTAAGTGAGTCTTGCCCCACTTTGTTAAGTGAATCACTGCAGTTGTTAAATTAGGTGAATCTGGCTTCCCCATTGACTTTGAAGTTCACAGAAGGGCTCTAGGACACTGCAACAGTCATAAATGTGAGTCAGTGGTCAAGCATAATCAAATGTACATCATGCAATGGTCCTAAGTATGAAAAATGGTCACAAAGTAATTCTTTTCAGTGCTGTTGTAATTTGAACGGTCACCGAATGAAGCGTTGTAAGTCAAGGACTACCTGTAATATGGTTGTTAAGTGAATCTGGCTTCCCCATTGACCTTGTTCATCAGAAGGCTGCTAAAGGTGATCACATGACTTGGGGGGGAGGCAGGGGGAGAGACTGCAATCATCACAAATATGAGCCAATTGCCAAGCACCCAAATTGTGTTCATGTGACCAGGGGGCACCTGGAATGGTCACTAAATAAGAAGTTGTAAGTCAAGGGCTGCCTGTATCTCTAAAGGAGGAATTTTGTGGGGTGACACTGAGCCCCCTGCAGGGATATAGGGAACAGCAAGAAGCTACCTATGCTGGAATTCTGCTCCTAGCTCTCTAAGACTAGGCTGGGTCTAAGGCTGGGTCTCCAAACTTGGCAACTTTAAGACTTGTGGATTTCACTTCCTAGAATTCAAAGCTGGCTGAGGAATTCTGGGAGTTGGAGTCCACAGGTCTTCAAGTTGCCAAGGTGTTCTGACCCAGCCTTAGCAGAAGCAAGAAACAGACTCCTTGTCATGAAAAATCGCTTTTTTATTTACCTCTTGTGAATTAATGGCACTCACAAAGTCCAGACAATAGTCCTTTAAATAGTTAACGGCAGCAACAGACTTTATCAGTTGCTTGCAATAATTGCAAGAGGCCATGAGCTCCCAGCTAAAAGGCTGCAAATTATGTTCTGGCAAGCAGTTTCTGTGGCACAAAACACAATGAGCAAAATCTGCACAAAGATGAACTGTTGTCTCCTATGACAACCACTCCCCTATCCTTCTATTTATTCCCCAGCCAGGGAGGGGCCATTCAGCATCCATGTATGCATTGATTCCCGAGTCGACTCCTTGTGCTCCGTTGTTCCCCTCTCCTAACAGCTCTGTGCATACCTGCATCTGCAATAGGGCCCAGCTGCTCTTCCTCCCCACTCATATCAGCCTCCAAAGACAGCTGCCTCTCCAGTGGTTGGGAAATGTCGGAAGGCCCTGGCTCTATCTCTGCATCCGACACAGAGCATCCATTAGAGCCTTCCCCAGACTCCAGAACTGGCCCAAACATCCTCATCGTCCGATTCTGCCACCAGCTCCACTGGCAGCTGGCAGGCCACAACACAAGGTTGGAGACCCCTGCTCTAAGAAAATCCCTATTGGCACCCCCTCCCACATTCCTCCCAATTTAAGGAGGGCCACTGAGAGTGCCTTGATCCCCAGAGTCAATGTTGTTGAAACATTGTTGAGGCAAAGCGCCGGAGCCTCCTGGATAGCAGGGAAATATTCAATTTCGAATTCCCTGAAGGAAGGCTATAGCGAAAACATTTTCTCAAAGGTGATGCAGTTTTAATGAAATTGCTATTTCGATTGTAAAGCGATTCTCTTGAAAAAATGCCCAATTGGGTATACACAACGTATTCCAGGAGCGAGGAAAAAGAAAACTCTAGTGTGGGGATCCTTATTTACATTCCAGTTAAAATGTTAGGCGTCGGCAGTTGTTGTTGATAATAAAGTTTGGAATGTAAATGATAAAAAATAATCATAACAACAAGCATTTGGTGCCGTTTTGCTATTGAAACACTGAAAAAGAAGAATGTTCTGCAGAATGTTTTGAGAAGGGGCTTTTTGGACAGAATAACTAATTTTTTAAAATTATTAGCATGAAGAGTCTGTATTTTTCTCTCAGTATGCAAGCATGCATAATGCGCGACAACGGAAAACTGCCATTTAATTGCCAGAAATCGCAGAATTCCACATCACTGCTACTCCCTTATATATGAACCAGTAACTGATTTAGCTAAAGACTCCCCTTGAGTAAAGTTAATACATAGCGACTTTGAGTACTGCTTTCATGGCAACAGCATGGAAAAAGTTTGCCACTGCCTTATGTTCTTTCAACATTACGGGCAGGGGTGAGCTGTTACTGGTTTGCCCCAGTTTGAGCGAACCAGTAGCTAATTTTATCATTTTTAATGACCAGTTTGGCAAACAGGTAAATACCACCCCTGGCTGCCCCTCCCTTTCCAGGAGTCCCCACGTGGCCCATTTTGGATGTCACATAAGTACAGGGCCCTTGCGGAAGCTCAGGGAGGGCAAAAAATGGGCCTCCGAGATGCTCCAGAAATTCCGGCCTCTGGAGCCCAGGGAGGCTATTTTGACCCTACTGGAGGCTCAAGGAAAGCCTACGGAGCCCAGGGAGGGCAAAAATGTCCCCTCCACCATGGTGCAGGAGGCTGATTAGGCCACACCCACCACGGCCACACCCACCCAGCAAACGGGCAGAGAACTGGTTGTTAAAATTTTTGAAGCCCATCCCTGGTTATGGGTTGAAACAAAAGAAAGACCAAGAGTTTTTCTTCCTACACACATGCAGAAAAAACTGGCATCTGTTAAAGAGTAGAACAGTGTTTCTCAATCTTGGTAATTTGAAGGTATATATAAGTAGAATACTATTAGGGAGAAGGAATGGTTCTAAGTTCATCACTGATTTTCTAGATAAATGTGGAAATTGATATTGAAACTGAAGCACTTTTATTAACATTCTTAATTAATTTTAGACATATTTCCTGATTTTGAAAGTGCTTGTTGACATAAATTTCTTCTTTTTTAATCATGAGAAGCAGAACATTGCTTTTTCCTGTCTTCTTTTAACCTTCAATGAGAGATCTTCTGAACTTCCAAAAATCAACATGTTACTCCTGGTCCAATTTCTACTTCTTCTAGTTCAGCATTTCATGATATATTTTTCATGGGAGTGAAACAACAATTGACAATATGCAACCTTGATGTGGTCCTTCCCTAATTTCAAAACATTTAATTTCTCCACAGTGCATTCTAGTATTGCTTCCTAGTCATCATACAAAGTCCTCAGTAAGATAGATAAAGGGCCTGTCACATTAGGTCGAACGGATGGCAAAACGTATGTAAAGGACACCAGCGGACGAGAAAATAATTCCATCCGCTGTTATCCACTCCAAAAGGGCCCCCGATTTAAATAGCAAGCGGACAACAACGGAAAGGAAACGTTTACTGGGGGAGGAAGTAGCAAGGAGTTAAGCGATGCTCCATGGAAGCCTAGCGGATGCAAGCGGTGCACATCCACAGCGGCTTCCGGGGGAGCAAGCGAAGTGGCACGCGCAACGGAAAAGAGCGGATGCGAGCGGATTATACAGTGGATGCAGAGTGGAAGCCTAAGTGCGATGCCTAGCGGATGCCCTAGCGATGCAGAGCGTCACTGCGCATGGGGGAGAGTGCATTGCACCAGCACCGCGGATAATAAAGGGATGCAGCTCACCAAGCAGGTCACATTCAGAGGAAAGACCTGCTGCCAGACACAGCCCAGCCAGCCAACAAACCAGGGGAAAGAAGAGGAAGCCTGTGCCATCTGCTTGCCAGCCTGGCAAGAAGGACAGGGCCAACCATCCCACCCCCTGGCCTGACTCTGCTTTCTTGTGGGGCTTCTGCTGCTCGGCTGACTCTCTGGTGCTGGGCTCTGCAGAGGCACTGCTCCTGGTCTGGGGCTTCTCTGGTGCTTAATCTGCTGGCGCTGCTCCTGGTGTGGGGCTCTGCTGTGTGCTTACTTGCTTGGCACTGTTCGCTGGTGCTGGGGCTTCTGCTGGGGCTTACCTGCTGGCACTGTTCCTGTGCTGGGCTTCTGCTGGGACTTAACTCTGCTGGCGCTGCTCCTGTGCTGGGTTTCTGCTGGTGCTTACTCTGCTGGTGCTGCCCTCCGGTGCTGGGGCTTCTGCTGGTGTTTAACTCTGCTGCGCACTGCTCCTGTCTGCTGGTCCTTGCCTGGTTGCTCCTGGTGCTCCTGGTCCTGCTGGGTCGGCTGGTGCTTACTCTGGCTTGCTGCTGATCTGTCCGCTGGTGTTGCTGGTGCTGCTGGTCCCTGCTTTTGCTGCTACTGTGTTTGTTGTTCTGTGCTGGTGGTGTGGTGGAGCAAGCCCCTACAAACCCGAAGGCCCTCTGATGAGGGCCCAGATGGCCCTGCCAGAGGGAAGGAAGAGGCATAATGCGTGAATGGAGAGGGAGTCAATACTCCATCGAGAAGAGGAACCATGAGATGAGGTGCTCGAATGGGCTGAGGAGGCGAGTATCTAATGCGGAAGGGACACAGGCTCTATTGAACACCAAAAAAGGAAGCAGGCTGCTTGGAGAGAGAAGCGAGAGGCCTGGGCTACACTTCGGGAGGTCCTTCCTCAGGTGGTGGAAGCACATGCACACCTGGTACGGGAACTGCACCTCAAGAAATCTGGCAAGCACGGTCAAGCTGACGGCCGGGAGACTACATGATGCCAAAAGTGCAGCTTCTTGGAGGGTGAGATCCGCCACCGTGGAGCAGCCCTCTGACAACCCTCCTCTCGCAGGCAGCCAGCAGAGAGCCAGTCCTCTTTCTGGCCAGAAGTCAGCTCCTGTGTTCAGGCAGGTATCTGTGGAGCGTCCACGACGGAGACCCCCCCCAAAGCTAGCACTCCCCGTGAGCAGAACTAGTGGAGGACCCCCTGACGCAGTGGGAGCAAGGGAGGGCCACTGCCACTAGAGACCAACCCACATCCACCCCAGCTCCACCTCCACAGAAAGCAGGCAGAGAGCCAGACGGGGGCAGAGCCACCAACTGTCGCTGGAGATCCAGGGACAACCATCAAAAGCAGTGTAGAATTCTCCTCTCTCAGCTGTACACACCGACATTAATCCATCGCCTTCAAACCGCAAGCCCTTCCTCACCTATGTCAATCAGACCCTCCTGACATGTTCCGAATCACAGTACCAGGTGATCACGACAGGATCACCGTCTTCTGCACAACCTACAGACCCAGCTGAACCTGCTCCCATCAGTTAGTCTGCTCCTCCACCCCGGTTGATGTCACTGCCCTTCCAAGGCTTTTCCACAGGCCCTCAACCTACCAAGGCTATGGCTTACCAGGAAGCTCCAGCAGCACAGGAAGCCATTCCAGTCCAGGCACACGTACATCATACGCCCACCGGGCCACCGATGCCAACGATTGCCACAATGCCACCCACAACCAACAGATGCGACCACGCACAGATAACACCCAGCCAAACAGATGCCACCAACGCCACAGATTGCCACCGAATGCCTCACCGCTCCTCACACTTGCCAACACAGACAGCCCCACTACACTCCCTCCTTCCTCCACACCTACAGCCAAGCCTGGCCTCAGAACATCTGTCAAATCAGTTCTTGGGAACTGACACCCCATGTTCCTGGAGGAAGGGGCCTTCAACATCACAGGACTGAGCCAGCTCTCTGAGAGCTCTCCTCCACACACCATCCCCATGTTGTCCCTCGGGGCAGCACCCCAATGGCACTCAGACCAGCACTCCAGGCAGCAGCCACCTCCACAGCACTGGACCCTTCACCCCTGAGACTATGGGCCATGCTCAGAGTGACTGAGAAAGAGTCCAGAGACTGGGTTGCTACCTGTTGACTTTATCTTTGCTTGGGACATTTACTTGGGGTCATTTGCTTTCACAATTTTGTTATTAATAAAGATTATCTTTGGCCTTTCACACACTTGCTTTCAGTCTTTAGTCAATAAGTCTTGGTGCGAAACGTTTAGAAATGGTTTTTAAGCCTTTGCATGCTTGTGGGAATGGTAAGAATAGCAAGTGGGATGGGGCAAGGGATACCCTTTGGGGAGGATTAGTAGCTGTTGGATTGGGCAGGGATACTGTTGGGATGTGGCAGGGATATTTTGGGAGGGGTAATATAGCCTGTGGGGATAGAATAAGGCCTCCAGTGCAAAGCATAGTGGGACTGTATGGTCCACCCTCGCCAGTGCAACCCTTAATGGCCCTTTATTAAATCCAAAACAATTTAATTTAATATAAATTAAAATGATGAAGTAGGGCACATCTTGTGTGTCATTGGGCAGGGGGTTCGGATGCTGGCGAACCCCATGAATAGGTTGCGTTTCCAGGCCCCTCTCTTGAGGTGACTGTGCGTTGTATACCTGGGCATCTGAAGATGAGCGTTGGCCTGAAGCATCGATTGTTAATGAACTTGAGTCAGCATTGACCATGGCGAAGAGGAATGATGCTGAAGAAGCCTTGTCAGTTGTGATAAGTGGACCGCTAGGTTGGCTGGAGCTTTGCAGGCCACGTCCTTCCCATCTATGGCTCCAAACGGTTGGGGGAAGTTCCATTCTGATACCACTGCTCTGCAAACTTTCCTCCAGCCTTCTTCAAGTGGAGGGGCACCGGAGGAGCTCCTCCCAGGTGATTCTTCGATGATGACCTGCACCACTTCTCTGACCACAATGCTGATTGGTTTGTGTGGGCACCCTCCAGCCGTACTGCATCTCGCTGTACGTGGGCACCTGAGGCAGGTGGTGGCAGAGTTCAGTGCCACCCTTGAGCCCAGAGTCCAGGCTGGGCCGGACGTTGATGCTCGCTTGGTCTAACCTGGGTTTCAGCCGCTCCACAACTTTGTCAAAAACATGGCTGCGGCATTCCATCATGAAGTTCTGGGAATGCACGAAGGGTCCTTCGTTCCTCCCGCTCCACCGATCAGCTTTGTTATACAGTCCGTATCTGCTTCTTCTCGCGATCCATCTTCCGGAACAAGACATTTCTTGGGCTGCCTCCTATTCTTCGCATAGAACATGGTGAAAGAGCTTGTAGATGGCTTCCGCACTATTGTAAGAACGATTGGTGGCTTACCAAAAAGGAGTGTGTGACGATCCATGTGGAGATGACTGGGTGCTGTGGAAGAGCAAGATGCCAGATGAAGGCTGTGGAGTCTGCACAGCAGGGCTGCTGCGACTGAAGTGGAGATCCAGGTGAGTTCCTCCCCCTTTTTATAGGACAATATAGGTTTTCCGCTCAGTGTCCTTTTCATCCTCTAGGCAATCCTGCAGACAATTCCTAAATATTCTGAGATACCGTCCCCTATTGCGAATGTTTTATTTTCGGTTTTAAATGCTTTGTTGCGAGCAATGAATCCGCTTTTCATCCTTTCTACATCCGTGCTGCTAATGCTGCGTGTTAATCCGGTCCGTTTCGCTTCCTCTATGTCTGTTTTCCGCTTGGAGCGGATGCGAGATTGCGCGGGGAATGCGCAGCGGATGCCTAGCGGATATAGCGGACGCGTAACGGATGACGACGGACGTCTAACGGATGTTCCCCCTGTATCATAGCGGATGTATAATGGACGGCGTTGGATACATTCTTCCGCTCAAAAAGTTTTGTGCAGCTCAAAAACTTTTTGAAGCGATGAAATACTCAGTAGACCGATGCTGGACGGATAGAGATGATGAAAAACAGACGCAGTGAGCTATAGAACGAAGAATCCGTTAACCAATGGATGGGCAAGTGTTTCTCTCTGTTTTACATCCTCTTTCCATCCGTTGGTGCTGTGTGACATGGGGCTTAAGGTGGCTTGGGGATAAAATTCAAACATAACGGATAAATGAAAGAAAATTATTCTTCAGAGGTTAGCAATATGATCACGTGTGACCTTGCCTCTTTTAAATCTAGCTTGTTTACCTGGGACTTGTAGTTTCTAGTCTCTTGCTAACATGCAACATAGTTGTTTGGTGCCTGAATTTTCTTAAGTACTCTCCATTTTTTGGTACTGGAATATAAACTGATACTTTTTATATAGTCTCTTGGCTACTGCTGTTTTTTTCCCTTATGTCTGCTAACAAACTGCATGTATTATTTTAACTCCACCACTTTTAAGATTTCAAAAAGTTCTACTGGTCATTCAGGAATTCCTGCCATTCTAGTTTTGGATTAAAGCAATAAGAATGAGTATGGCAACTGTAATACTTTACTGAACATAACTACAATATGTTTTCAGTTATAAAGATTCTCATGTTCAATAGCAGTTTAATAGTAATAGCAACAGCACTTAGACTTATATACTGCTTCATAATGCTTCACAGCTCATTTTACCAATCTCGAAAGGATGGAGGGCTGAGTCAACCATGAGCCGGTCAGAATCGAACTGCTGGCAGTCAGCAGAATTAGCCTGCAATACTGCATTCTAACCATTGTGCCACCAGAGCTCTAACAAAGACAAAGTAAATTAAGATATATTGTATATATATATATAGGAAANTAAAAAAAAAAAAAAAATCCAGACCCTGCCATCTCAGTACAGATTGACAACTTCTATTGGAAACAATCAAAAATACACATTAATCTATGTGTAGGGATAAACTGGCATTATACAAATCAAGTCGTGAAGGCATGCAATTAATAAAGATCATCCATGTAAACTGAAATCCATTTATTGATTACAGGTCTATCTCTGACATAAATATTGTAAAGACTGAATGCTATAACTTTTCTAACATTCAAAAAATAATGATAATTACAGTGCTGCCTTGATACCCAACTCCTTTGAAACTCCTCAAATTTGGTCCTCAACATATTTTGATGCAAAAATTTTGTCCCTTGTTTGTTTGGTACTCAAAGTACAGGCTGCAACTTGTTATTGTCTGTTGCTCACTATGTTATTCTTTGTAGGAGGAAATTGTTTGGTACGGACCATTTTTGGTACTCTTCACACCTCCCAGAACTAATTAATGATTAATACTGAGGTACTTTTAAAATAAGAACAGCCTAAATTCAATCATTCTGTGAAAGGTATCTGAAGAAAAAATAAGTCAAACTCCTGAAATTTATTATTATTTGTTTGTTTTAAATGTATTGGCTTCCAAACTCTAGTGTACTGGTTTACTTTTTATTTGGTTAGTTTTCGCTTTTTGTTTGTATACATAAACTATACAAACATGTGCTAAGCATCATTTATCATTTATTTATGGCCCCAAACATATGCCATGTTTAAACCTTTCTTTTTAATAACAGCTCTCTAGATTCAAAGCAGCCGATGAATTTTCATTGATAATCAGATTATGAGATGGTAGAAACCTTGCATCAAGATGTGGTTAGAATTCTATTTAATATACAGATTAAACCCAAAATTTAAATTTACTGTGCATTTAATTGGCATAGCGATCATCTCAATTTTTTTTTAGGAGTAGGTTTACTGATATGAGAGGATCCATGTTGATGACTTTCAGTAAAGTTTATCTACCTACCACATAAATCAATATATTGCAAAGGACACAAAGTGAAATAGAACAATTGTGCCCTATCGCCACAGCTGCTCATCCACGCATGATTGATCATCATCTAACCTTCAAGTAAAAACAGTTGAACTGTTTCAAAACAGCAATTAATATTCAAGGGGAGACACAGCCATTCTCTTGGATCAGGAAATCTGGAAGACAGGCGTTTGGCAGCCTTGCGCAGAGTTCACTGTCGATGTCAGACAATTTCAAAAGAACAAACAAAGCATCCTTTCTTGTCACCATAGAAGCAGAATGTGTACCATGGGGAAGGGTGGCGGAAGAGAGGATACTAAAAAGAAATAAAGAATAAGGTAGGGTAATTCTCCTAGCAAGATGCATGTTATGAAAATGTGTGTTTGGATGGATCTCATATCCTACTATCTCGTTCATTCTTTTATATGTATATGTTATAATAACATAACACAACATATAACAGTATGTAGAGCAGTAGTTCTCAACCTGTGATTTGAGTCAAACAAATAAATAAGGTATAAACCTTACAATGTCACACTCTACATAATAAAAAGTTTGGGAGAAGAACCCTTGGTTCATGCACTCCCAAATTAAAAAATGGACACACCATTCTTCTTTTTCCTTTCCCTTCCCATTTCCATGTCTACTTTCTATTCTTTAGTTAAAGAAAAATTATAAAGAAAGAAAGAGATAAAGTTCCTAGTTGAAGTAGGATCCGGGCTTCTTCGAAGAATCAGTGAAAGGCCTACTGATAAGAATACAAGCACATAACAAGGGTATAATTAAATGGGAAAATTGGGACTCAATTGTTTGGAGGACATAATTTTCCCTTGGCAGGTTGAAACTATGGGGATTTGCACACCAGTCAAATAATAAACAGCCTTGTATACCATATTATTTATATACCCCAAGATTGTGATATTGATATGTTGACTTCTTTTGAAATTATCAGTGGCTTCCATGGGCTTAGGCAGATGTTTTCATATTATCTACTCCTTAGGTTTTGTTTTTTTTTCAATAGATAGAGATATAATGACTTCTCACATCTTTTGCACACAATCAACTTGTGTACCATGTATATGAAAGCCTACGGTAATAATTTCCGATTATCATCTAGGTGTCATGGAATCCTGCTGCTACAGCCGGCATAAGAAAAAAAAAAACATTAGTTTTGTCCAGTTGTCCAGCACCAAAGTGATGGAAGAAAACTCACTTCTCACTTAAGATGTTGCCTTAAATTCAGTGACAAAAAAAATTATCTTTTTGTACAATTGTGATGCCTTTTGTACAATTGTGACAGCTTTGCGACTGCAATCTTATTTTTTCAGCCTGCTGGTATTTTCCTCTGCAGTGTCATATAAGACCATTTGCTTTCCCAAATTCTGAAATTGCTCATCCACTCAGTAAGTGTTGCTGTTTTTCATTGCCATCATTTTCAGCACAGCCAGCTGCATTTTATTGGTAAATGAAGCATTCCGTCTCTAGTTTGTAACACACCTCAGCTCATTAGGTGTGAAAAGCTTTCTTTATAAAAATGCGAAATATTAATCACAACCATTTGCCTTCCAGTCTCAAGAGACTGTTACTGCAGTTAAATTTCTTCCTCTATCATAGTTTCAGAATGAGGCAGGATACAAATAAGATATATCCGTCCAATCAAACACTGGTCCAGTTACGTCACAGCACTCTAAATCCCAATAAAAAGCATCTGTCTATCACATCTTTTTTCCAAGGTGCTCATGAGGGTACAAACAAAGTATTATCTCATTTATCACAATCAAGGAAGTGAGTGAAGGAAGAACCACTGTGATTTCAGCAAGAATTCTTGACTCAGTATTTCTCAGTCCAACCAAATCTCCCAGGGGTCCAGGAGATAATTTTCAAAGACTGAATGACTGGATTCTCAAAGCAATTAGAAAATAAGATTGATGCCTACCTTTTAGGTGCTTCCACATCTGTTAATTGAATAAAGCTAGCATAATCAGGAACTTAGTGCATTTTTAATTAGAATTAGAATTAGAAGAACTTTATTGTCATTGTACAAGTACAACGAAACTGTGGATGCACCCCAGCAACTGTTTGCAATACAATAAAACCAAAGCACTTAAAAATGAAGATAAGAAAGATACAGTACATTTGCAATTTGAGAATACAATATCTATGAATGTACACAAAATATACATCCAACTCTGACTGTAACACTTAGCCGAGTACAATACACAAGAGATGGATTGTACTGTAATATGTTATTATACATCTGAATGGGGTATTGAGATTTCACATCTTTTCACATCTTAATGAGGTAGTGACTTCGTGTTTGTTAAGTGATGTAAATAACAGTAACATATTTTAAAACCCTCATGAAATTATAAGATTAAGTCATAAACATAAGAAATAATAACTTGAATCAGGGTTTGTTTTTTGCCATTTAACAGAATAACAGAAGTGGAAGGGACCTTGGAGGTCTTCTAGTCCAATCTCCTGCTCAAGTAGAAAACCCCATACACCACTTCAGAAAATAGTTGTCTCTTCCTAAAATCCTCCAGTGTTGGAGGACCCATAACTTCTGGAGTCAAGTTGTTCTACTGATTGTTTTAATTGTCAATACATTTCTCCTTATTTCTAGGTTGGTTCTCTCCTTGATTAGTTTCTACCCATTGCTTCTTGCCCTGCCTTCAGCTGCTTTGGGGAATAGGTTGACCCATTCTTCTTTGTGGAAGCTCCTTTACAGGGCTATAATTTTTGGAGGAGGACTCATCATACTTCCCAAACATTACCTACAATGCCTTGCATGCTGTTACCTACTTAAGCCTATCAAATTTTGATAATTATCAATATTAACTCTCAGTCACCACATAGATAGGCTTTCCTTGGGATGATCTGCCCCCATAAAGCTTTCAGATATTCCAACCTATAGCATCCATCACTGATGTTTCCTCCATTATAGCATTTTTCATTTGGAATCCTGCAATAGTGAATAAAGTGAATAAAAATTCTGAACAAAAACATCTGAAGAGCATCAAACATATCTATTTGTTGCATTAACTTATCTAATTGCAAGTCTAGTGATTTTTTAATTCTAGACACAGTCACTAGTTCATTGGTTACCCCACATTATAATATGCATCTAAGTCCATATACTAGTAGGATACATTCTTTGTTGCAGGAGAAATGTCTTCAGCTGTGGCTAATTATTGTATGTAATACTTATAGTTGAATTTGCACCAACAGCCATGTTGTCACCTGTTATTATGAATGTCGGCATAACCCCTCTCGTTGCATTTATCACTTTGACTGCTAAGTTTCTACTTGCAGATTTCCCAATGGCAGACACAGGTATAGCTCATGAAACATAAAGGAGAAATAAGGATTGCTTTTTGCTTCCATACATTATTGTCAATCTTCTAAATGAAACAAATAATAAACCAGGACAGATTTTAGTGGGCTAAAACCATATTTTTAAGCCCCAGCAAACTGCAAAGGTTGAATTTTTAGCATCAAGTAAATTAAAATGTTTTTGTAGTAATCAAACTTCCTGTTTGATATTTGTAATGTCATTCAACAAGATGGTTTCATCTGATCTTAAGGTAAAAATTGCATTTGGTGTTTTTCTACAGATGATCAGAAATGCCTTGAGATATTAAAGGTATCAGTCAGGGAAGGGAAGAGGAAGTTTTGATTTCATATTTAAAAAGTCCAGTATTTGCTTTAAAACTTGAGATTTCATTTATGAAATATTCATAAAAGATATATGAAAAGCTTTCTGATTTTTTTTATCTCCCTATTCACACTTGTTGAAT
The DNA here is from genome assembly GCA_004320025.1 of Laticauda laticaudata. NCBI lineage: Eukaryota > Metazoa > Chordata > Lepidosauria > Squamata > Elapidae > Laticauda > Laticauda laticaudata. The sequence goes on from BHFT01003554.1 coordinate 49,084, forward strand.
TATCATGATGATGTCAAAAATAAAGATTATGAACAACAGCTTGCTATGAGCATGAATATAGTAGATAAGTTTCTGATTGCACATATTATTCAACATGAAGATTATTTATATGTATGCAAAGAGAAGTCAAAATGTCAAATATTCGTGCAGCTAAGCTTTTTACTCTGTTCTGGCTTATAACTTTAGCTGGCAACAAAAACACTTACGCTTTCCAGTAGTCCCAGATATTCTCTCTCATCTCATAATTTTCTCTGTCTAAATTGAATTGAACAATCAATATCTTAGGAATGAAATAAAAGCTTATAGTTGTTGAACTCTTTTGATTATTCCAGTATATTTATTAATGACAGTCCCATTTCTATAGTAGTTCTAGGATACTATGTCTACTTCAAGTTTACGTAGACTGTGCACTGGGAACCCCAGAATGAAAGTGTACAATGTGAGGCCATGGGTTTGGACCAATCCTTTGTGCTGAAAGGATTGGAAACCAATATTAAGTACATGAATAGCCATTGTAATAATTGCAATTAACAAAAGTGAAGTTTATATTTACATTCAATTGCTGTCTGCATCAGTTTGATACCAAAGACAGAGGCCATATACTAAAAGCATGTTGTAAACTGCCATCTGGCTATTTTGTTACATTCTTCAGTCTGAAATTACCTCCATGCTGTTTCTTCTGGTACTGACCATCTCTAGTGTGAATATTCCCTGGTAAACCAGTTGGCCAAAGGTCTTCTACATCTAAGGTCTTCCAGAGTTAGTATGTATTTATTGTATTTATGTCCCCTTTTTGCCTTAGAGTAGCAAGAACAATAGCACTTAGACTTATGTACCACTTCATAGTGCTTTACAGCCCTCTCTAAGAGGTTTACAGAGTCAGCATATTACCCCCAACAATCAGGGTACTGAGTTAATCTTGAGCCAGTCAGGATCGAACTCCTGGCAGTGAACAGCGAGTTAGCCTGCAATACTGCATTCTAACCACTGCGCCACCACATCAGTATCCACCAGGGTTTCTCTAAAATGATTCCCAGGAAACTATGCAATGGACATTTAAGTAGGAAAGAAGAAAGTAATAATTCATAATCATCCAATAGGATCTATCTCGTGGCAACCTGAACTCCAGGTCCTTGTGGTGCTAAATCAATGAATGCCAGAGCAATCAGCTCGCACAACACTGGCTGCCAGATGCAAGACAATGCAGTGGATCAAAGACTTCTATCATTCTCTGATTGAGCTCACTTTGCACATAAAACAAGTGTAGCTATTTCTGGAGTTTATTGCTTCTTATGAAATAAATGTATTGTCAGTGAGAATGAGTGAATGAGTGAGGAGGGAGGGAGGAAAGGAGAGAGAGAGAGATCAAACCTTTCAGATCTACAACAACCTACAACTCCATGTAAATATTCACTTACCCATTTCCTCTTATCTCAAGACTTGTTCTACCTAAATACCTATTTATGATGCCTTGTTTTACCCCTACCCTATCCTACCATGCCTCACTATGGGACGGTATAGGTTTTATTTCAAAGAAAGTTCTTTACTCCTTTCCTGATGCAGCATTTTTCATCGAGGTGGGTTTAATTATGTATTCTGCACTTCATTTTGAAACACGAGTTTAACCATGTTTCTAGCAGTTGTTGATGAAAGATCCTTCCTATTTACTAACTCCAAAGGCGTTTAATTTTTATCCTTTACATAAGGATAGGTTTAGCTGTGGTTTAGTGGTAGGATTTGAATATTGCCTCTTCTCCTTCCTGGACTTCTTATCAATAATATATAAATCCTGGAATGACTCAGAAAAAAACCACCAATCTATATTATCATTCTTCCCTTTTTTTGTATTGAAAAGTATGAAAAGTATTGCTCCAGTATTCACTTATTTCACATGAAATAGATTTTAATTTACTGACTGATCTATCTTCTCATCTTCAAGATTGTTCTCACACAGAGATAATTTAGATAAAGATAAGAGTTAGTGGCTCTTGCCACTGACCCATAACTAAAATAAATACAGACTATAATACTAAAATAATACAGACTATATATACCAGGACCGTCGAACTCGATTTCACTGAGGTCCATATCAGGGTTGTGTTTGACCTCAGGGGGCCAGGATGGATGTGGCCTGCTCTATGTCACTTGTGCCAGGGGCATGAAGGTGGTTTTAAAGAACCTAGATTACTGACGGAGGTTACAAGCAAGATTAAATTTACAACACGGTCGCTCAAAATCTAAAGAAGGGAAAGGAAAGGGAAACAGGAAGGATGGAGTATATTAGGAGAACTGTGTGTAGTTAATTAATTATAGAGGACTTTTCCAACTCAAAGTATCTGATTTTTTTTTATACAGCTATTCCTCTTTTGATAAAGAAAAAGAAAGAGAAAAGGCAAGTGATAGCTATGGAAATTAAGAACTTGACTTTCTGATCTGAAAAATCAGAAGACTGTAATTCTATGAATTTTATCTGAAAGAAAGACCACAGTGATGAAATCCTTCCACCTCAAGAAAGATTAGATAGAAAAATAAATTACAACCTACCCAAAACTCTTATATGCTAGCTGCCTGTACCTTGTCAACTAGGGTACCAGCTTTCAGTAAAATGAACCCTGGATTTTTCCCCAACAAATAATATACAAATTAGGTGCAGATCTATATGTATATAAAAACATTGTATTGATTACTATGAAAATATTATACAGTATATACACATACTGATCAGAAATCAAGCACCAAAAAAGAATAAGACCTAATTTTTAAAAATTCAATCAATATTAATTGAGGGAATACAAAATTAGTTGCTTCTAAAGTACCTCATTTGAAAATTTAATTATCTCCCATTTGTAAAATTAATTGTATACAGTGCTTCACATACATACAACCTGCATATACATTCATGAGATTTTCCTAAGTTGGTGCCTTCCAAAATTGTGGCTTTTATCTCCCCAAATCCCTAACAAGCCTGTCAATTGGGAGAAATAAGATACAAGACTATGGAAAGCTGAAGATAAAATTTCTCAGAAAATAAAATCTATTTATTTAAAAGTATTTATTTATGCATCTACGGTGGATATGTGAAATATATTCTCCCCTTATCTATATTACCTTTATTATTCTCTGAAGATTTTGCCTCTCCCTTTTCTTGTCCTAATTCATATTCATGTCCTCTGAACCTATAATTACATCCATATAACAGACATCACCAGTCCGTCACAGTTTTCATAACACCTTATGAATTTGGATGCACTAAATCTTGAAGAAAATAGGAAAAACCAGCTGGTTATTTGTAGCCTAAAATAACAGGTGGATCTGATTTTCTCTGCAAGATGTTATGTGTCGGTATCTATGTCATAGAAGCAGATAAAAAAGAGCATCTGGGGAAGAGGTACACAGTGCCCTTGGCAACCAAAGGGATTGCAGCTTAGCGCCCAACTGTTAACACAGATATATTTGAAAGATGAAACAGTTGTGAGCCATTTGTTCTTCAAAACCAGCAGAAGATCTTGAAAAATTTCATTTCTTCCCATAATCATGATTCCTGAATCTCGGTATCTCTTCTTTCTACCCCTCAATTTTCAGAATCTTGGGGGAGAGGGAGAAATGTGGATCCAGATTTTAAGTCAAAGGATGACTCAAATTGTATTATACTATAGAGCAGCACTATCAAATTCGTGGCTCGTGGGCCAGATGCGTCACGCACTGGCCACACCCATGCCCAGTTTAGTGAAGGGGGGGAAAGTCGTGATATGTCACATGATGCTGCCGTGACAACGTGAGTTTGACACCCCTGATGTAGATCCTTGTCTCCCAGCATTCTGGCAAATTAATGTGACAAATCAACACTGGACCACTGCAAGTCAGTGAGGAAGTTGTGTACCATGCAGCTAGCTCCTTAAACATACATTGAAATACATTAAAATGAATGATAGCTGAAAGAATGACAATGTAGGTGCCAGAAAGACTTTTACTTGGGAAAGAAATTTATGAATGGCTGTCATCACTGACAAGGTGGTCTCACAGATCATTGATTGCCTTAACAGCCCCTCATATCCTTTCTCCTTTCCATGAATAAGATTTCTGAACACCTTTTGTGAGGAGACTTCGTGGTATCCGAAGCAGAACATCCAGATTTAATCACAGTTTTGTTCCACTACGTTTTCAAAATGGACAGTGATTAATGTGTGTGTATGTGTGTGTGCGCATGTGTGTGTGTGTGTTTAGATATACATCTTTTCTTGAAGAGCAGGCAATATAATTTCATTCTTTAATGTGGACCAGTGTGCTCACAGTAAAAAAAATGACAATAAAAGTTATCTTATACCTTATCGTATCTTAACAGTATTCAGGATAGGGAAAGCAAGAAAAGCAACAACTCTTCCCTTCTTTGCTAAAATGTGCATTGCTCAAAAAAATAAAGGGAACACAAAAATAACACACCCTAGATCTGAATGAATGAAATATTCTTATTAAATACTTTGTTCATTACATAGTTGCGCAGTATTATTTTATGACTGTTGTGGTTCACTTACTGATTTGAATGTGGGCCTCCCCTTCGGGAACCGAACAAAGTCAACACAAAAATCAATCAATGGAAATTCAATTTAGGCAAGAGACACAGCCCATTTAGTGGAGGTCTGGATTTGGAGTTAACTCAAAATAAAGTGAAGAAAAAAAACACTACAGGCTGATACCTAACTTTTGATGTGATACAGTCGCTGGATCGCGAGTCGCTGTGGGTGCAATGTGGCATTGGTGGATGGAGCGAAGACATGATGTCGCCGAAGGAGGGCCAAGATGTGCTGCAATTTGGATTCAGGTCTGGGCTCGGGCCAGTAGCCAGCAAGCCTCGACATGCCTTCGTCTTAGGTCAAGGGGACTGATGACACGCACTCCAAGCGCATCATGAGGTTATCCTAGCATATGTCGTGGTGCATTCAGAGAACCCGCAGGGCCCAAATCGCAACCAGCATTGGTGGTTCTGACAAGGGGTCTGAAGGATCTCATGCTCGGTACCTAATGGGAGTCAGGTACCTCTGTGGCGAGCACTATGGAGGGTTGTGCGGCCTCCTAAAGAAATGCTGCACCTTAACCCGCATACCTGCAACTCGACCTCACTGCCAAAAATCCAGTCGCATGAGGCTGGTAGAAGGATGTTTACGGCTATTGGTGGGCAGCAAAACATTCTCCACGGTGCGGTCTCCAGACCTCTATGCGTACGTCCTGTCACATGTGGCTCAGTGTGATACCTGCTTGTCATTCTGTGAGAGAGCGACAAGGTGCGCAGTGGGGTGAATTTGGTGCATACTATCTTGGTGTTTTCTGCAAATGCCAAACACATCCTGCACGGGTGTTGGGGCCTGTAAAGGCATAACACCCGCACTCACCTGGTAGTACGCTGAGGTGCCCTCATACCCACGGTCATGAGTAGTCTATTATCTGTATCGTTTAATGCAGCCACAATGTCATGACGTGCACAATGTTTGTGTGCCTGACTGGGAGGTCATGTCTTAGCAGGGCTACTGGGCAAGTGCTCCGTCCTTCCCTCCGCTTGTCTACACGAAAGGCAGAGGTAGCGGTACCCTGATGCTGAGGTTGTGGGTCTAGTGTGAGAGGCAGTGGTAGTCAAGCGTGGAAGGTAGGAGTAACGGTTAGATTCAGCATATAGAGGACGCTGTGCGTGCGATAAAGTTCTAGTGTGTCTTAAGAGTGCTAGAGAATTTGCGGAACTGTTAAAGGATCTGCTGTTAATTGTTTGCAGTTCCAACAGCCTTCTCCATGTCTCGCTGATGTACTGGGCCCCTGTCTCCTGGTTGCGCCTCCATGCCTTCTGGACACTACGCTGCACAGACACAGCAAACCTTCTTGCCCACAAGCTCACAGCATACGTGCCTGGATGAGCTGCACTACCTGAGCCACTTGTGTGGGTTATAGACTCCATCTCATGTTACCACTAGAGTGAAAGCACTGCCAGCATTCAAAAGTGACCAAACTATCAGCCAGAAAGCATAGCAACTGAGAAGTGGTCTGTGGTCACCACCTGCAGAACCACTCCTTTATTGAGGATGCCTTGCTAACTGCCTCTGCTTTCCACTTGTTGTCTATGTCATTTGCACAGCATGTGAAATTGATTGTCAGTCAGTGTTGCTACCTAAGTGGACAGATTTCACAGAAGTGTGATGGACTTGGAGTTACATTATGTTGTTTAAATGTTGCCTTTATTTTTTTGAGCAGTGTATTTTATCTCATCTACCTTTCCCCTTTTTTACCAGCCCCAAAACAAGGCCCAAAGAGTTGAACAATGAGCCTCTAAAGCAAGGGTCCCCAAATTTGGCAACTTTAAGACTTGTGGACTTCAACTCCCAGAATTCTCCAGCCAGAATTGTGGGAGTTGAAGTTCACAAGTCTTAAAGTTGCCAAGTTTGGAGACGTCTGCTCTAAAAGGTAGTCAGATAGGTATGATGGTAGCTAAATCTGTGCATAGAAGAGATAATTAACAACAGTTTCTCCAACCTGAGACACTCCCGATAGCAGCAACCGAAATACTTTGGTCATGCTGGCTAAGTGTTCTGGGATCTACAGTCCCAAAGCATTTAACTGGTCAGATTGGGAAAGGTTAATTATAATGTCATCTTTGGTACTTCCTGAAGACCTTAACAGAACATGTGGGAAAAATTGTTCTTAAGTTTTGGAGATGGATCTTTAATTTTATCATAAATATTGAATCCTCATAATAGCAAAATTCTTCTTCCCTTTCACTTCATTGAATTCAAGAAAAAAAGGAAAAGGGAAAGTTTTGCAAAAAAAATATTTACTTCAGGATTGTGCCTTAATAAAGGAATTAAGCATGGGTAGCAATTCTGTTAAAAGACAAAATCTCTTCAGACACTGAGGTTTTCTATAGTTCTCCATCAAATAGGCTTTTAAAACTAAATTCCATCAAAGGGAACACACATACGTGTAAAGCATCATTCTTTCCAAAATAGAAATATTCTCCATTTTATTTTATACCATACATCTTGCTGAAGCTTCCCAAAAAGTTAAACCGCCATCAAATCTGCTTATATGATGCTTGATCAAAATAGTCCTAAAATAGAAAAAAATATCTAGAGCTAAATCTGTATTCCTTTTAAGACAAAGGACAGGATAAAATTAGTCTGGATAAATGCTTTTTCTACTTCTTCGTATTTGTCTTGCACCCCAGGGAGAGAACAAATGAAAAGGCAATATTTTCTTAAACTCCACAAAAAGTGTTGCTCCATAATGTCTGTTAAAAAAACTAAATAACATTTGGCAAAAGTATTTCTGGGGAACCAAAAAAAGAATGTTTTTTGCTGCATTTCAGTCGAAATCTGGACAGATTAGAGACTGCCAAATGAGGTTCAAATTTAGAGCATGAATCACCTTTACCTATAGCCCGAAAGAACATACTCAAATGGTTTAGAAATCATTTCTAGGTAAGCAAAGGCTGCGCCATCTGTTACTCTTCAAGATAAATTGAAGATAATTAGGAGATGCAAGAGAAATAGAGTAAAATCTCATAGGCTTCTTGTAGGAAATACTTTTGCATAGAAGGGAGGGGATGATGCCAATTTGGCAGAGAAGAAAAGAGGTCTTTTATAAAGGGACTTGTGGGAAGAAAGAACTCTGAGAGGGAATTAGAGTCATGGTTGGAAAGCATGATGAATTAAGACAATGTTGGCTTATTGACATTAACAAAGATCAAGGTTGATTGTAGTCTTGGGTAGTTTTTCACTGCTGTAGGAATGATATTAATTCCATGAGGCCTGGGTAAGGTTTGGGCAATGGGAGCAGGAAAATCTGAAAACCCACTGAAGATATTGGAGACCACCAGAGATGAAACAACTTAATACAGCTGGTTTCTGGGGAAAAATGAAGAAAGGAAGATCAACTGAGAGAGAGATATTAACTGGACCCTAAACGAATGTACAACTGAATCTATACATGCAACCTTCTACAATGTTGTAACAAATCTGGGACTGGAACAACCAATAACCAACAATACTAGGCTTAACAAATGCCTCGATCTCATCTTCTGCAATAGTTTGAATGCAATTTATGGAATACAAACTAAAGAACCCTTTTCCAACAGTGACCACAATATGATTGACTTTTGTCTCAACATACATCCACACAAAAATCATCACAATGACAAAATCCCCAATTATAATTCAAAAAAAGCAACTATGATCTTATAATCAAACGATCTCTCTTCTCTTGATTGCGCAATTTCTATTCATTGGATGCAATACTGTTGAAGACCATTACAACATATTCTTACTGAAAATCAAAAGAGCCTTCAAACTATATGTACCAATAACAACTCCGCAAAACCAGGAAAAACAGATTACCCATAACAATAAGAAAGCTTCAATCCAAAAGAGATCACCTTCTTGTGAAAAAAACAAATCTGGTCACGTTGCCAACTTCAAAAGCCAATACAAAAATCTATGCCACCAGATAAAAACTGAATGCACCAAATTATCACATTAAACAAGAGGAAAACCTTCTATGCACAAATTCCACCTGCACTTTCTACAATTTTGAAAACAACAAACTAAAAGACTCAAGGTCCATCACACCTCTGAAAGACCTAATGGTAAAGACTGCAACAACCACACCATGAAAGCCAACCTCTTTAAACACATTATTTGGCTGGGGTATATTGTAAACAGCAATGGATCATGCCAGTATTTCCTACTTGAACCACAGACGACTACAATGATCAATACATTTCGATTTACAGAAGACATTGTTGAAAAAAGCACTACGCAATCTAAAACCTTCTCGATCTATTGACCGGACAGAATATGTGCCTACTTCTTAAAAAAAGCTATCCCACTACCATAGCTGAACCTCTAAGCAAATCTTTGAAAAATCTGTCAGGACCAGCTCCTTGCCAAAACTATGGTCACCAAGCACGGTCATTCCTAGCTTCAAAAAGGGAGACCCCAGCCTACTTGAAAAATTACAACCAATCTCTTCATGCTGCGTCACCTGTGAAGTCATGGAATCAATTATTAACCAATCCATTATCCTCCACTTAGAGACAAAACAACTTACTCTCCAATAAACAATTTGGTTTCAGAAAAAACTATCCGCAATCTGCAACTCTTACACTGCAAAAAACATATGGACTACACAACTCGATCAGGGCAAAACAATTAAATGCAATCTACATAGACTTCTGTAAAGCCTTTGATTCAGTGGTACACGACAAACTACTCCTAAAACTAAAATCTTAGTATCTCTGGACAACTGCATGACTGGATAGAAGCATTTCCTGTCAAAGAGACAACAAATGGTCAAAACTGGGAGTGTCCTATCAAATTCTGTACCTGTCAATAGTGGTGTCCCCCAAGACAGTGTTCTAGGACCAAATCTTTCATACTCTACGTAAATGACCTCGTGATCATATCAAAGCAACTGCATTCTGTTCGCTTGATGATGTAAAGCTATTCAACACCACAGACAATACTGTTACCCTTCAAAAGACCTTGACTATGTGTCAGAATAGTCAATCAAATTAGCAGCTTTCAAATCTCAAACAAATAAATGCTCTGTAATACATATTGGCATAAAAAAATCAGAAAATAAAATACAAGCTAAATATTCAAGACATTGGTGAGGATCCAAACTTGTCAAGGATCTTGGAGTACTCATCTCTAATGATCTAAGTGCTAGAGACCACTGTACTAACATGCCAAAGAAGGCTAATTCTACGTAGCTTCTTCTCTGGTAAATATACCACCACTAAACTAGAGCTACAAAACATTTGCTAGACCTATTACTTGAATACAGCTCATCAGTCTGGAACCCATATCATGTATCTGATATTAACACAATTGAAAAAGTCCAGAAATATTTCACAAGAAGAGTTCTCTGCTCCTCTACTCATTGCAGAATATCTTATGCCACCCAGACTTGAAACTCTACACCTAGAAAACCTAGAAACTATGCCGCCTCCGCGTCGATCTAAATATAGTGTATAAAAACTATACATTGCAATGTCCTACTTGCAAATGAATACTTCAGCTTCAATCATAACAATACAAGAGCACCCAATAGATACAAACTCAAATTAACGAACTGCACCAAACTTGACTGCAGAAAATACGACTTCAGCAACAGAGTGGTCAATGTTTGGAATACTCTACCTGACTCAAACTCCAAAAACTTTAACCTTAGACTGTCTACTATTGACCTCACTCCCTTCCTAAGAGGCCTATGGGGACGTGCATCAGCACACCAATCGTGCCTACCATCCCTGTCCTATTGTTTCTTTTTTTTTCTTATAAGTATCTATCTCATTATTCAAAACTATATTTATTCTTATACCTGTATCTTGTAAGTGTTTGACAAATCAAATAAATACTAAATACTAAAAACTAAAAACATTCCAGTCAGCATAATTATCTCTTTCTCCCAAGTAGGAAATATGGATAGACTGTAGAAGTAGCTGCAATAACATTTAATTGATACTCTTGCCTTCACACATAACAGACTGCCAGAACCAGAAAGCTTAACATATCTGCTAAAGAATGCTTTAATTTTAAATAGCCTAGATAGCCTCTGGTTTATTATTTCCTTCTACTTTTCTGTGCTGTTCATCAGACAGGTGGAGACTGGAGAATGAACAGGATCTATCGAAGTAGCCCTTACAAAGAAATGTTTTTTAATGTATTTGTTGATCTATGGCTATAATAAAGATTCATTTTTTATATACCTATATCAGGGATGTCAAACTAGTGGCCTGTGGGCCAGATGTGTCACGCCCACTCCAGGTCCACAAGGGCAAAAACGTCATGATACATCATGTGACATCAACGTGATGCAGTGAGTTTGGCACCAATGGCCATTGGTGGGTTTCAAAGTGGTTTACCACCAGTTCGGTGGGCGTGGCTGGGAAGGGGTAATTTGCACGCACGCACACACTTTGCATGCGTGCATGCACCAAATGCCTGCTTTGCCCACATGAAAAGGCTTTCCTACTCACCTCCTGCAATCCTGCAGGCTCCCTGTGTCTGCAACACTGGCGCATGGCAATCTGCTATGCCGCGCAAAGCAGCTGCACTTCAAAATCAGGAAATAAAGGTCAGTATGGGAGCCTGGGCAGGCAGGTGGGCCCAACAGCAGATTGTCTGAGAGAACCAGTTCAGTCTCAGCTGATCTTCGGTGCTACTGACTTGGCAGAACTGGACCAAACCAGTAGCATCCCACCTCTGCCATGACCTATATCTTACCCTCCTTTTGCCCCTCTCCTCTCCAAATCATTCAGCCCCATACACATTAACCTTCCCTTGTATTGATGGTTCTCTCTCTTTTTTATTATTTTGGTGGTCCTTTTCTGCACTTCCCCACTATGCAGCATATTTTTTTTAACATAATAGACAAAACTGTCATTATAATAGCATAGTTAAGGTGTTGAATATATTGTTGAATAAGTTATGCCAACAGCCATAAATGTTCCCTGGATGATGTTAGGCCAATCAGTCTTTCTCAATCCAACAGCTATTGTTGCTGCAATGGAGAAAAATTGGAAGAGGAAGAAACAAGTACATCACTTTGAGCGCTGAAGGGAATTTGGAGTAAACTTCTAATATATCTGTATTACCCATGTGTGTATGCAGGTGGTAGGATTCAAAAAAAATTACTACCACTTCTGTGGATGTGGCTTGGTTGGCGTGGTGTGGTGTGACTTGATGGGCATAGCAGGGGAGGGATACTGTAAAATCCCCATTCCCTCCCCACCCCACTAACCTGCTTTCCAGCTCNTCCAGCTCCGTTCTCCTGTGTAGGGCAACCAAAGAAGACCCAGCCGATCAGCTGGGACTCGGGAGACAGAGAATAGATGGGGGAGGGGCCAGTCAGAGGTGAGATTTGCTGGTTCTCTGAACTACTCAAAATTTATGCTACCGGTTCTCCAGAACTGGTCAGAACCTGCTGAATACCACCTCTGATGTATGCACATTCAAACTTAGATTTATGCAATATAATAGTGGTATTGGCCATTTTTGTTACGATCGTGAAGAATTTTGTATAAAGCAGCCATAACAGGAAATTGGGGCACACACCCATTATTTTTATGAGTAGTTTTTATATCTCTCCCTTTCTCTATTTCTATGTTCATATTATATTTCATAGTAATTTTATTCATGGCTCTACAGTTTTCTTTATTCCCTATTTGAATTATTAGGGAAAGGGGGGTATTTGTTGCATTGCACTCCTGGATATCAACAAAGAATGTGTTTCCTTGATTTAGAATGAGCCTACCTAGTTGGTCTGCTGGTTTACTTTTCCATATTTTTCCAAACCAGAATTAGAATAAATGGATGTGAAAAAAATCTACCATGCTCATGAGATATATTTTTCTTCCTAAGGTCTTCTATTCTATTGCTAAACAGTTTTAATGCCAAGGACTTAGGGTATTAGCAACAGTTTTACTTTATTATATAAAATGTGTTAAATCAGTTCCTTGGGAAAACTGCAAGAGAGTATATGATAAATGATCTCTCTAGATCAAGGCTAGCCTCAATTGACATATAAATATAAAAACATTTTTTTAAAAACCACCTTAATGTCACAGTATACCCAAATGCTTCATTTTCAAGGAGCAATGGAGCAACGATATTTCATCAACTCAGGCAATAACTATTACCTGACCATAGTAATTACAACTGAACTTCTTCTGTGTTGAGAGACTCATAGCCAACACGAGCAAGAAGCTTAAATGTCCTATTGAGTCAAGCATTTGAAGCTTATCTAGTACACCTTGCAAGATTACCTTAGGACCTACAGCTCCTGGTGTTTTGTTTTGTTTTTTAACCTTGAATGCTTTCTCTTCCTTCTATTTTTCATTTTCACTTTTGATGGTCGCTTTTGGCTTTGGTCATTTTCTGAAATTACTGACTCATGACAAGATGGCTTTCCAACATCCAAGAGAGAGAATCAGCAAGGAACACCTGCTTAGGAATTAGTTGCTTTGGGCTTCCACAAACTATGTCCTTGCCAGCAGTCACTTAACTAATGATAGCAACAGCACTTAAACCAGGCGTGTCAAACTCAATTTCATTGAGGGCCGCATCAGGGTAGTGTTTGGCCTCGGGGGCCAGGGTGGGCATGGATGGGGTGGGCGTGGCCAGCTCGACATCACTCATGTCAGGGATGCATGTGGTGGCCCGAGCACTCTACCAGTAAAAACAGGTTCCCAAGCTCTGTTTTTGGCTGCCATGGCCTCCTGCAACCCTCTGCCAGTGAAAACAGAGCTCGGGAAGGCGGCCTTCCTGAGCTCCTTTTTCACTAGCAGAAGCACAGCGCAGCAGTCTTTTGCTGTTTCGAGGACGGTCCTGTGGGCTGGATCTAAGTTCCCCATGGTCTAGATCCAGGCCCCGGACCTTGAGTTTGACACCCCTGACTTAAATTTATATACAATCCCATAGCGCTTTACAGCATTCTCTGGGTCGTTTAGAATGCCAGAATTATTTACATATCACCCCCAAAACAATCTGGATCCTCATTTTATTGATCCCAGAAGGACAGAAGGCTGAGTCAACTTGAACCCCATCAGGATCCAACTCCAGTCTGTGGGCAGAGTTTGCCTGTAATACTGCACCTTAGCCACTGTGCCACCACGCTCCTGTGATCCTAAGGATACTGATTCATTATGTAAAGCCCATGTCACACTGCACCAATGGATGGAAAGAGGATGTAAAATGGAGAGAAACACTTGCCATCCGTTGGTTAACACGATTCATCCGTTTCTGTACTCACTGCTCGTTTTTCGTCCTCTCGTATCCGTCAAGCATACCGTCGACTGAGTTCCATCCGCTCAAAAAGTTTTGAGCTGCCTCAAACTTTTTGAGCGGTAAAATGTATCAAAAGCGTCCGTTCTGCATCTGCAACGCATACGGGGAACATCCGTTCTAACATCCATTGTCATCCGTTACGCGTCCGCTATAATCCGCTAGGCATCCGCTGCGCATCTTCGCGCAACTCAAATCCGCTCCAGCGGAAAACGAACACAGGGAGGAAGCGAAACGGACGCAGAACGGACACAAAGCGTTTGTAGCACGGACGGAGAAAGGATGAAAGCGGATGCTAAGCTCGCATACAAAGATTTAAAATGGAAAAAACGTTCACAGAGGGGGACCTATCTCGATATTAAGGAAGTCTAGAGAATGCCAAGAGGAAACCAAAGGACACCAAGCAGAAAACTTATATTTCCCATATAAAGGGGAAGGACTCACCTGGATCTCACTTTCAGACCAGCACCCCTGCTGTGCAGACCTCTGCAAGCCTTCATCTGGCTCTCTTGCTCTTCCACAGCATCCAAGTCATCTCCACCATGGATCGGAACACACTCCTTTTGGAAGCCACCATCGTTCTGCAACAGTGCGAAGCCATCTACACGCTCTTTAAACTGCTTCTATACGGGAAGAAAAGGAGGCGTCCAAGAAGTGTCTGGGTCCCGAAGATGGATCGGGATGAAGAGCCAGAAGAAAGGATGTACAAACAAGGCTATGCGTGGAGCTGAGGAACGAAGACCCTCGTCATTCCAGAACCTTTCATGAGGATGCCTCCAGCCATGTTTGACAAAGTTGTGGAGCGGCTGAGACCCAGGTTGACCAAGGCAACACCAACTTCCGCGCCAGCCTGGACCCTGGGCTCAAGGTGACACTGACTCTGCGCCACCTGGCCATCAGGGACCACACTACAAGAGCATGCAGTACGGCTGGAGGGTGCCACACAACACCATCAGCCATCATCGAAGAATACAAGGAGGAGCTCCTCCAGTGCCCCTCCACTGAAGAAGGATGGAAGAAGTTGCAGAGCAGTGGTATCAGAGGTGGAACTTCCCCCACACCATTGGAGCCATAGATGGGAAGACACGTGGCCTGCAAAGCTCCACCCAACTCAGGGTCCACTTATTTCAACTACAAGGGCTTCTTCAGCATCATCCTCTTCGCCCTGGTCGATGCTGACTACAAGTTCATCTACATCGATGCTTCAGCGCACGGGTCAGCTTCAGATGCCCAGATATACAATGCCAGTCACTTCAAGGAGGGCTGGAACGCAACCTGCATAGATGGGCTTCCCAGATCCAGACCCTCTGGTGCCCAACGACACGCAAGATGTGCCCTACTTCACTGTGGGGGATGATGCCTCTCCCTCAGAACCTACCTCATGAAGCCCTACACTTCCAAAACTCCTCACCCGGTGAAGAGAGGATCTTCACTACATGCTGTCCAGGGCAACGGCGGTGGTGGAGAATGCCTTTGGCATCCTGGCCAACAAGTTCCAGGTACTTCCTCAACCAACCAATGCAGCAATCGCCCAGAGACCATGAGGAGAAATCATGGAAGCTTGCTGCATCCTGCACAATCTCATGCGCCCCGTACAGCTTGCAGGAAACAGGCTCATGGACCTCCAACAAAGCAATGGGGACATGGAGCTGGGGAATGGAGGCAAGGGCGAAAACCTGATAGACATAAGGGATGTGCAAGGCCCCAAAAGAGCTTCACAGTTGAAGGAGAAGAAGCAGCGCAACCACGCTGAGCACTGGTGCAAACTTTCCCCAGCTGGAGCACGTGATAGTGGCAAGAACAGATATAGATGATTAATGGTGAGATGCTTTCCTCTCAGCTGTCCTCAATCACACTGGATTAGTTGGGCCATGTATGATTGAGGTGGGCTACAACTTCGAACATGGCAATATTTAATAGAGAGAGTATTGATTGTTTATGTTAGCCATGTGTGGATTGAATGATTACATTATTCATGATAACAAAGGGCGCATGTAGGTGTGGCACCTGGGAGAGGTGACCATAGACTCCCACTATGCTTGCACTGGAGATTTATCTATCCCACCTATTAACCCATCCAAAGGTATCGCCTGCCCATCCCACACGCTATTACCCATCCCCAAAGGTATATCCTTTTCTATCGGCCACAGCTATTACCCATTCCAAAGGTAATCCATGCCCATCCCACAGCTATTACCCATTCCCCCAAAGGTATCCTGCATATCCCACAGATATTACCGACATCCCAAAGGTATCCCTGCCGCATCCACAGCTATACCCTCTCGATAAGGTATCCCTGCCCATCACCACAGCTATTAGCCATCCAAAGGTATCCCCTGGCCCATCCCACTGCTAATCCTTACCCATCCCACAAAACATGCAAAGGCTTAAACCATTTCTAAAAGTTTCCACCAAGAACTTTATTGACAAAAAATAATGAAGAAAGTGTGTGAAGCAAAGATAATCTTATTAATAATACAAGCTGTAATAAGAAAAATTGACCCAAGTCAAGTGTCACAAAGCAAAAATAATAGTCAACAGGTAGCCACCCGTCTCTGGCACTCTTCTTGGTCACTCGAAGGCATGCTCCAGTCTCAGGGGTGGGTCCAGGTGCTGGTGAGGTGGCTGCTGCTGGAGTGCTGGTCTGAAGTGGCCACTGGGGTGCCTGGCCCCGAGAGGAACAACAGGGGACGGTGTTGTTGAGGAAGCTCTCAGACAGCTGGCTTAGCCCCGTAATGTTGAGAGCCATCCTCCATGACATGGGGTGTCAGTCCCAAGACTGATGACAGATGTACTGAGGCCGGGCTTTGGCTTATGGGGTGGAGGAAGGAACAGTGTAGTGGGGCTGTATGGTCTGCAGCTGGGTGAGGACTGGCGTCAGAGGCATCTGTGGCAGGGTGGCATCTGTGGCGTGGTGGCATCTGTGGTGTTGGCTGGCATTGGTGGCATCGAGTGGCATCAGCGGCATCAGTGGCAACCGGTGGCGTATCGATGTACCTGTGCCTGGACTGGGAAGGGGCTGCCTGTGCTGCCATGGACTTCCTGGTAGCCGTAGCTTGGTAGGGTAGAGGCCTGTGGAAAGCCTGGAAGGGCAGTGACATCAAACTTGGGGTGGAGGAGCAGGCCTGGACTGTGTGGGAGCAGGTTTCATCTTGGTCTGGAGGGTTGTGAAGAAGATCGGTGATCCTGTCCTTCACCACCTGGTACTGGGGTTCCGAACATGTTCATGAGGTCTGGTTGACATAAGTGAGGAAGGGCTTGCGGTTGGAGGATGGGACGTCGGTCGTGTAACCAGCTGAGAGAGGAGAACTACGCTCTCCAGAGTGCTGCCTCTTAATCTCACAGGACAGTGTGGCTCTGTCCCTCCGGTGTGCCATCTCTGTCTTTCTGTGGAGGTGGAGCTGGGGTGGGATGCGGTTGGGCTGTGGTGGAAGTGCCGTCTACTTTCTCCCACTGCGTCAGGGGGTCCTCCAACGCGCTCCGCCATGGGTACTACAGCTGTTGGGGTTTCCATCGTGGCACGCTCCACAGAAACCTGCCTTGACACAGGAGCTGACTCTTTTGCAGAAGAGGACTGGCCTCTCAAGCTGGGCTGCCTGAGAGACAGGGTTGTGAGAGGGTGCTTGCTCCATACGGTGGCAGATCTCACCCTCCAAAGAAGCAGCTGCACTTGGCCATCACATAAGCTCTCTGTTCCATACATGACCGCGGCCTGGCCAGATTTCTTGAGGTGCAGCTTCCCGTACCAGGTGTGCATGTGCTTCCACCAGCCGTAGGAGTCACTCCGAGTGTAGGCCCAGGCTCTCCTGCCTTCTCTCTCCAAGCAGCCTGCTTTCCTCTTTGGATCGTTCTCGATAGAGCCTGTTCCCCTTCCGCCA
The DNA here is from genome assembly GCA_004320025.1 of Laticauda laticaudata. Classification (NCBI taxonomy): domain Eukaryota; kingdom Metazoa; phylum Chordata; class Lepidosauria; order Squamata; family Elapidae; genus Laticauda; species Laticauda laticaudata. The sequence goes on from BHFT01003554.1 coordinate 66,785, forward strand.
TAGATTACTTGTTCTCACCTCAGCCACTCCAGCACCTCCTCCTCATGTTCCTCTTCTATGTATCTGCCTCCTCTCCCGTTCACGCGTCTGCCTCTTCCTCCCTTTGGGAAGGGCCATATGGGCCCTCATCAGCAGGGTCTTCGAGGTTGTAGGGGCTGCTCCTCCACAACCACCACCACCAGCAGCAACAACCAGTAGCAGCAAAAGCGAAGGAACCACCACCAGCAGCAAGCAGCAACCAGCAGCAGGACCAGGAGCACCAGGCAGGACCAGCAGGACCGCGAGAGCAAGCAGCGAGTACACCAGCGAGACAAGACGAGGGCAGAAATAAGCACCAGCAGAAGCAACAAGCACCAGGAAGCAGTGCCAGGCAGAGTAAGACAGCCAACAGAAGCACCACCATCCAGGACAGCCAAAGCAGTAAGCAGAGACAGCCACCTGATCGAAGCAAAATACGGAACCCATGCCGCCAGAAGCTAGCACTCAGCAGAAGCACCACCTCCAGAGGCCAGCATCAGCAAGAAGCCCCAACACCAGAAGAGCGAGCCGGGCAGGCAAAAGAAGCCCATGCAGAGAAGCGAGTCAGGGACATGGGGTGGAGGGTGGCCCTCGTCACCCCTGCTTGCCAGGGAATGTGCAAGCAGATGGCAGAGGCTTCCGTTTCTTCCCCATGTTGGTTGTTATGGGTTTCTGGCTGGCGAGTGTGCTAGGCTGGTCTGATTCCTAGCATGGGCAAGGCGGTGTCTTGGAAGAGCGGTCTTTTCCTCTGAATGTTGACCTGGCTTGGGAGCCTGCTTCACCTTATATCCGCAGGGCTGAGCAATGCATTCCTCCCCGCATGGCGCGTGAACACTCACGGCATCCCTGCTCCGCCTTACCGCTCCCGCTAAGGCATCTCCGCTAGGCTTCCGCTATGGCATATGCTCGCTAGGCACTCCGCTAGGCTCTTTCTGACATATCCACTCATCGCTCGGCATCCGCTGTGTATCCATTTCATCCACTCGCATCCGCTCTTTCCGTTCCATGTCCACTTTGCTGCGCTCCCCCGGAAGCCTTGCGGTATGTGCACATCCGCTCATCCGCTAGGGCTTCCGTGGAAGCATCCGCTTCCAATTCGCCTACATCCCCCCCCGTCCGTTCTCTATTCCGTGTTGTCTCTTCCTCTGCGTTATGCAATATTCGGGACACTATTGAGAGTGATAACAACGGATGTGGAACATTTTTCTTGTCCGCTGTGCCTTTTTACAACGTTTTGCATCCGTTCAGCGCAGTGTGACAGGGCCTAGAACTGTGTGTTTAAGAAAAATTATGCTAAAGAGTTTGTTCTCGTTTCTCCCACCCCACCAAATAAGTCTTTCCTGTACATCATTTCTGTTAGAACATAATCTTGAAGCAAAAGAGTAAATTACAAATATTACCAGTAAGACAATCTGGAGCCTTTTCAACTAAAGGCTGAATGGAAATACTTTAAACAAATTATAAAAAGTAATCATATTTTACTCTTTGGGTTTGTGCCATTGTTGAGATTGTCAACAGTCATTTGTAATTTTATTTCCAGTGGAACCTTCTTGAAATTACACTTTAGTTTATGGGCTTTTTTTCTAATTTTGGGGGGATGAATTCATTTATTTCAAACAGAAGAAAGGGCATAAAATGGAACAAAACAAAAAAGGAATCTTACATATATATGTGGTTTTCTCATACACATATGTATGTAAAGCTACATAAGAGTATCAATAAAAGTTACTATATTTCATTGTATTTGACTCTAACCTGTAAGTAACCAATTCATACATTGCAAGTAACTTCAACCTTGGAAAGATAAAATTATGGTCCCATCAGATATTAGCTAACAGCAATAGCACTTAGACTTATATACCACTTTACAGTACTTTACAGCCCTCTCTAAGTAGTTTACAGGGTCAGCCTATTTCCCCCAACAATCTGGGTCCTCCTTTTACCAGCCTCGAAAGGATGAAAGGCTGAGTCAATCTTGAGCCTGGTGAGATTCGAACTGCCAAATGGCAGGCAGCTGGCAGTCAGCGGAAGTAGCCTGCAGTACTGCACTCTAACCACAATGCCACTATGGCTCATCTAATACATTTCTGATTATTAGGAAATGTGTATTGTATATGTAAAATTGCATTTCTGAGACACTTTAAAATACTGAGACACTGTGGGAAAAGACACAAACTTAAGTTTTTAAAAAACTTACTCAGGAGCTTTTAAGATACTTGTTGCTTAAGATCTACTCTACACTCTTTCTTTAAAATATCACCTGTGACATCATCTATTATGTGGGAATCTAAACTCACCAAGCCATGCCATGCCCACCAAGCCACACCCACCAAGCCACACCCACAGAACCAGTAATAAAAAAAATTTGAATCCCACCTCTGGTCTGGACCATTAACATTTATATTATCTGAGGATCCCATATGCTAAGGAGAGATTATTCTCACAGTTCTAGCCAAAGATCTTGCCACAGGTGAATTAATCTTTTGGGTCACATGCTGAGCAAAGGTGTACTTCTCAAACAGCAATGAGTTTGCTGTTTTGCATCTGTCCAAATAGGATATAAGCAACCAGCAGGACCCACCAACTAGATCTCCCTTGATATCTCTACCAAAAGTACAAATGCCTTCAGGGAGACAGTATTAATATGTACTTCTATATGCATGAAAGGCTCCTCACAAAAGGCAACCTCAGTAGTACAGCTTTGCATGCAAATGGTTCCCCCCACCCTGCTTTGCACACAGATGCCAGCTAGTTAGCACAACTCCAAAAATTTATCTTCTACTAATTGAATGCATGGATGCAACGTCTGGTGTAATGTGAAACTGGATTGTTTCTCTAAAATGGTTCATTAGCATGCAATTCTAAATACAACTTCCCTTGGCAACTTCCCTCTTTACAGGGCCTTCTCTTTTCCTGTGTAGAAGAATGACATAGGGGATCAGAAGAGAGAAGAATATTCATCAGAAAATTGTGGAGAGGAAATTTTATCAATGCCTGCCAAACAAACCCATCGCCTGCAATTCTCAATGTTGTATATTAAAAAAGAAAAAAGGCTATGCTCAGCAACTCACACCAGTTAAAGAAGTTGAGCAATCTTCCACTTCACTGAGTTAACATGTAAAGATCAGCACAAAACATTATTTGGGAGTCTTTACCAAATAGCATTTTATTTTTGTAAATAGCGATGCTATGAATCGTTTGCTTCTTTCCTGAAAGTTCCCATATGTAATCTTAACACAAACTTATCTGCAAATTAATAATGACTCTTCCAGTGGTGGGATTCAAATTTTTTTACTCCTGGTTCTATGGACGTGGCTTGGTGGGTGTGGCAGGGGAAGGATACTGTAAAATCTCCAGTCAGAGGTGGGATTTGCCAATTCTCCAAATTACTCAAAATTTCCGCTACCGGTTCTCCAGAACTGGTCAGAACCTGCTGAATACCATTTCTGGACTCTTCCCAATTTAAATATAAATAATTCCACAATATTAAACCACATATTTACTATGGGTTGCAAATCTGTTGTAAATTCTATACTCATAATTAAGCATGCCATCTTGTTTGCTAGGTCATTAGGAGTTTAAAAAATCTTGCAATATAATCAGACTTGTTTTCTATTTATTATATATCAAATTTATAAGCCACTCATCTTGCTTGTTTACTACTATAAGGCCAGGCAAGCTAAGAGGAAAATTCATACCAGGATTTCCATACCTGACTGTAAACAGTGAAAGCATAATAGATTAAATGAGAGCATCCTCTAGAATCCAATATCTAATTGCTTTAGTGTTCATTCAGCTGATCACATGGTCATTCACTGTTCAACCATCTATAACATTTTAGTTTCAAAGGTTACTCCTTTATGTGAGGAACTAACTTCCCATATGATGATAGTGCTGAAATGAATAAAACTACTTGTTGATTGGTGTCTTAGATATATCCTTCCCCAAATTATTTTATTTCCACTCTGGAAATTTCCCTGATACAGATAGCAAAGTTCCTAGAATAGATAGCTTAAAACAAACTTCCCATAAATCAGAGGGATCCAAGTTAAAAGGAAGCCTCAGAACATAGCTTTATTGAAGTTTAGGCTAACCTATCAAAGGTATTTTTGTTTTCTATTGACACTTGTGGAATTATTTACTGTGGAGTATATTTCTTTTTGGAATGAAAAGATAGATACTGTCTTTTAACTCCTGATTTTCAAAGGTTTCAACATTATTTAATATAATAGTTCCCTACATATGACCAAAATGCTTGGATTTGCTTGGATGAAGAACTGCTACTCAGCCAATTGTGATAAAATAATGCAACCAGATATCCCATTAAAAACTCTAAGCAGTAGTACGGTGCAAAGGGAAATTGTCACTACTATAACTAACATATAACGTCTGCTCTGTGAATTCACATATATATTCTCATTTAAGAGTACAAATTGTTCCCTGAACATACATCCTGCACTTTCATAGATAACTATTTTTCAATAGTGCATTTTACTACAACCTGAGGATTATATGAAATGAAGTCAATAGATCGGGAGGGCACCAGCTGGAGACAGCTACTCTAAGAACATTATGGCTCTTAAAGAAGGATACTAGCAGACTATTAAAGAATATGATGCTTAATCAGCAGATCATGCAAGGATATAAAAACAAGCCAGGATATAGAAACATAAAAGAGCAGCATACTCAATTCTATTCTTGTTAGGCTAAGGACAAAGCTCCCTGAGTAAGTAAATGTTTTTTTAAAAAAGGAGAATCTAGATTAATATTGCAGTGGGGAAATTTAATTACATTTGCTACCATGTGACTATGAACAGTTTACAAGTTGGAGTGCCTTTCTCTGCTAATGGGGAACAACTAGTCCCACTGGTATGAATAAAAGTAACTTTCTTCCAGTGTTATGTTAGCATTGTAGTCTCAAAATGCAGACCAAGTCGAATGAATTGAAAATTTAATGTTTACTTTATTGAAAAACAAAAGAAACTTAAGAGAGTTGATGGAACAGAAAAGATTGACTGTTTTTGTTGGTTTTTTGCATTCAGCAACTTGAGCAATGCAATAGATATTTGAAAGTAATACATAATTTACATTTAAAATACCAAAACACCAGTTCGACTCTTTTTTCATTTCACTGGTTGAGGTTCAGGATTAATGAAATGTTTTGACTGAGGGGAAAAAGCTCATGACACTGTAATATATTTTAAAGTTCTGTGAAAATTAATCCTTACTTTACTTCTGCGGATCTTCTGCCCTGTCTTATTCCAAAAATTCAGGCCTGGACTTCAGTAGGGAGCAAGATCATGCTATCTTAGTCTACTGTTGTGTCCACAAACTGTGGAATGGCTTAGAAAAATGGGATTCCTAGAACATTTTGTTGTCCTCACATAAAACCTATACATAACCCAAGAAGCCATACTACCAATAAAGGAGAGTATTTTTAATTCAGGGTTAAAAATGAAGGGTCCTTGGTTCTCTCTGTTTGGTTGTTTTCTTGCAGATATTTCATTACCCAAACTAGGTAATTATCATCAGTGTTAGGATTTTTTATTTATTATTTTTATTTATATATAGCCATCCATCTTATAACCAGCTATATTTATATACATGTGCTGTTCAGCTTCCTTCGGGTATTATCCCACGTCATTGTAGTGCTTTTAAAGTTGTAGCAACGTTTCAGCAGAACTCATCTGCCCATCATCAGGCTTCTGTATAGAGTTTGTATGTGGGTCAGGGTCTCACAGTGGTTGGTTTTTATTTGAGGCTAGCCTATTACTGTGGCAGGATGTTTTTTCTACATCCTGATTGGTTGGGAGTCTTGGTCTTGTTTATTGGACTTGGAGTTTGTTTGTTGGTGTTTCTGGTTTCTTCTGTCTGTTTTGTGGCTTTGATTGCTGGCAACACTGTGTTCCTGTATTGGAGGCTTTCAGTGCAGCTTGGCTTCCAATACACTGAAAGCCTCCAATACAGGAACACAGTGTTGCACAGCAATCAAAGCCACAAAACAGACAGAAGAAACCAGAAACACCAATCAAACAAACTCCAAGTCCAATAAACAGACCAAGACTCCCAACCAATCAGGATGTAGAAAAAAACATCCTGGCACAGCAGTAGGCTAGCTCAAATTTAAAACCAACGGCTGTGAGACCCTGACCCACATACAGACTCAATACAGAAGCCTGATGATAGCAGATGAGATTCTGTTGAAACGTTGCTACAACTTTAAAAGCACTACAATGACGTGGGATAATACCCGAAGGAAGCTGAACAGCACACATGTAAGTACCCGCGAAAACTTAAAAAAAACAAATATATGTGTGTGTGTGTATGTGTGTGTGTGTGTGTGTGTGTGTGTATCTTGCAACCAACTCAGATGGCTCCCAATCAAAGATGCAGAATATAAAATGAGGGAATCTATTCTGGAAGAAAGTGAGTGTTGTTTTAGAGGAAGAAACATAAATTATCTACACTGATTTGACTAATCTGACAACTAAAATGATCTACACCTCTAGTAGTGAAAATAAAGGACCACAGTTAAAAAGAATGGGATTAAATATGAAGAACAAGCTAATGACAATGAGTACAACAAAGAACCATAGAATCGATGATGCTAATACTGAAGTGATGGACAGGTTCTGCTTCTTGGATTAATTATCAACAGTAAGGTGTCCTCAATGAAAGCTCCAATCAAGAAATACACCCCAACTATCCATTGGAAGATCCTTTATATCGCTAAAACAATTTTACAGGCAATCTTACAGGCAAATGTTAACTCTGTTGTGCTAAGACCTGAGTTGTTTCTTTATGCATCTAGTCCTATTGCATCTGATAGAATATTTATTGGCCACTTCAACTGATATGCAGCAACAACCTTGATTCCCAAGATGATGAACCTTTTATGCATGTCATTATTCTGTTATATTGCTAAAATTTCTATTACAGTGCTGCACTCTGCTATCTTGTATTTGCCTCAATACATCTTGTTTCTAAAACAGAAGGAAAGAAACTTGTGACAAATGGTATTTTTAACCTTTTTGTAAAGTATGGGATTGAACTAAATCTCCTGAATGAATCTGCTTATGCGGGTGCTGTGAATGTATACATACAGCACTCTAAGGTTAAATATCCATCTGTTCTCAAGACGCTTCATAAACACACAAAAAATTTGGTTGAATCAGCAACCAAAGTTTCTAGCAGAAAAAGAACTGTGTTATGAATGAAGGCAAATAGATGTGTCCCAGGATAATGATGGAATCTAATTTGGGTGGGTCACCCAAATTGACCAGAGTTGTATTCTTTCTGAGTTTTCAAGATTTATGCTGGAGCCCATCTTCAGGACCTTCTCTACTGAAATGCATGCTTTGAGCTGTTCTTTGAGTTATATGGTGCCTTCCTATTAGCTGATTGGTGTGTAGATGGCTGGCACCATGAACTGTATTAAGTTTAGTTGAAAAACTAATGCAATCCTAGGTTGCATCAATAAATGTATAGTTTCAAGATCATAGATAGTATTGTACTGCATTAGTGAGACCACACTTGGAATACTAAATCCAGTTCTGGTCACCATACCAAAAACAAATGTTCAAACCATAGGAAGAGTGCAGAAAAAAGCAACAAAGATTATAAGGGGTTTGGAGGCTAAAACATAGGATGAAACGATTGCAGGGACTGGATATGTTTAGTCTAATGAAGAGAAGGACTAGCGATGACATAATAAGAGTCTTCCAATATTTGAGGGGCTGCCACAGATCAAGCTATTTTCCAAGACAGCTGTAGGTCAGACAAGGAATAATGGATGGAAACTGATCTAGGGGAGATTCAACCTAGAAATAAGGAGAAATTTTCTCATAGTGAGAATAATCAACCAATGGAACAGAAGTTGCCTTCAGAAGTTGTGGGTGCTTCATCACTGGAGGCTTTCAATAAGAGACTGGACTGCCATTTGTCAGAAATAGTGTAGAATCTCCTCCTTGGGTGGGGGGTTGAACTAGATGACCTACAACTCTGTTAATCTGTTAATTATAAGGGGTTTAGTGGCTAAGATGAACGATTGCAGGAACTGGATATGCCTAGTCTAATGAAAAGAAGGACTAGGGATGACATGATAGGAGTCTTCCAATATTTGAGGGGTTGTCAGAGAGAAGAGGGGGTCAATCACTCACCCTAAAGTTTCACCATAATAATTTTACATACTTGTCCCACCTAGTATGCCCAACATTAATCTTTTAAAATACATCTATAATTATATAACCAGATACTTCATTCTAGTGGGGAAAACTAGGGTTGTCTTCTCAATTGTAGGTCAGCAGCTTCAAAGTTCTCATTCTGTTGTTCTTATTATTATCAACATTTAAAAACAGTTTTAATCTGGGCATCCCTTCAAAACAGAATTATTTTACATTTGTGACAGCTGCCAAACAGCTCTTCAGAGAACTACTGTAGTGTATATGCAGCCAGAATTATTCATATGATTTGTAAAAGTGTGATGAATTATAAAGGTCTCATAATGTCAAAATAAATTAATTTATTACAAATGCTATGTTTGGTTTTAGGATTTCATCACTAGATTTGCTATGATTATAGAAATAGAAGCATTTTATTCTTATTAGGTACATAGATTGTATATTTTTTAGGTTTAGGCTTAAATTTAGAATGTGATTGTTTAGTACTATGGTTTTATTTGTTTTATTATTATTTAGTATGCATACTGTTTGTAAGTTTTTGTTTTAATTTAGAGCAAATTTTTATTTTATATATTTGTACCGATACCGAGGAACATTTTCTACATTTTAAGCACATTTCCCCTCTACTCATTTAGGTACAAAAGATTATTCTTTTTCTGTTTTTTTCTTTTTTCTTTTGTGACTTTATAACTTTTCCCCCTTTGATCCCCTCCCTGGTAAAAAAAAATTTTTTTTTGTTACATCAGCACTATGCAAGCAAAGATTCATTTGCAAAATCCAAACAGCAAGTTACATGTAAGCAGATTAAAATCTAAGCAAGGTGTAAACACAAGATAATTCCCTGGCCTGCATAGGATAAAGAAGAAACTGATGGATTTCCAAATTACAAATATGTCTCATATGGGACATGTGAAATTAAATACAGCCATGATTGTAAATTTAAGCAAAATTTTAGCAAAGAGGAATGCACAAAGTATTAACCTAACCTACAAATGGTTAGTCTTCATATCCTTTCATATAATTTACTGGGGAGACTACTGTTAATGGAACTTAGAATTTGGAATAGTCAGTACTAATATTTGTAGATTTTTAAACAAAGCTAAAATTATTCCAAAATTTCACAAGCAATTGGAACATCCATCACTCTAGTTAACCCAGTTTTAGCCCATAAAAATGTTTGATCTAAATCTGGAACATGATAGAAATATCTGATGCTTCATTAAGGAAGATGAAATATTTTAACTCATACAAACTGTACAAAATTTGGAATTCCTATAGAACAAGAGCTATATTCCTGAAGAAGAGCTAAATATTTCTACATTTTAAGCACATTTCCCCTCTACTCATTTAGGTACAAAAGATTATTCTTGGAAGAAGGTTTCACATCCATTTGCACTATGCACTTTGACCCTAAGGACAAAGATAAACATCCAGGTGACCTCAACGATTCTCTAAAAGAATGCAAATGACCAGCTGTCTACAAGGAATATAAACCCTTCCATTCCCTACCATTCAGTCAGAGCTGAAGAAGCTTCTTGCATGAGAAGTGAAACATCCTCAAAGAAAAACAAGGAAGTCCAATTGTCTCTTGAAAAAAAGCACCTTTGAAATCCCCCACAGCTTGATGTTATTGACAAATTTGCTGAGCATTTCTTCTATGTCCTCATCTAGATCAATTATAAAAATGTTGGAGAGCAGAGGGCCCAGGATAGATTCTTGAGATGCCACATTGCATACCTGTTTCCATGTAAACATACAATAGATCCATTAAGAGCCAAATGCTGTACATTCTTGCTCAACCGACTGTGAATCTATCAGGTGGCAGGACCATCTGTCCCATATTGTCCATTTTATCAAGAAGGAGGCTATAGTCAAATTTTTATTAAATGTTCACTGAACTCTAAGTGGGCCACATCTGTAGCATTCCCAGGGTTTACTAATCTTGTTGCTTTGTCAAAAAAAACCAAACCCAATAAAATTACCTGGTACAATGTATGTTTAAAAAAACCCACACCAGCTTCTAGAAACTTTGTTCTTTCCTAAGTGTTTGCAACTGTTTTCAATATAGTCACCTAGAAAAATGGAGGTTAAAATTATATTTGCAATAAATGTTATGTTATATTCACGTAACATATATTCATACATGCTAATTCACCAGTATATTGATTCTTCCTTGCTCCTTTCGCCTTATTTTTCTAAGGGGAAAAAGTTGCTGTTGCCATGGGTAATCATTGTTTTTCCTTGGGAATTACAACCCATCTGTCCCTTATGTGCCAAGTTTGCAAATAAGATCTCTTGAAAGACAGAAGGTAGTTTATTTCAACACTGAGAACAAATATGCATGAAGGTAAATTATGTGCTCATAAAGGAGAGCTTTTCTGGGATCCCTGAAGAAGCATGGAGCAATTCTACATTCTTTTGGTAAAAAGGGCAATATGCAAAATTCAAAAGATATCTACATGCTACATGAATTGCCAGCCAAGTAGACTAAATCAGGGAACAAACAATGCAAGGACAATATTGAGACTCCTCATTATTGCTATACGTTATAATAAAGTAATTCTGAAAGCTTGCCAGAGTATTTCCCCAACGAAGAATAAAATACAGTGGCTGGAGATATTAGGCCTAGATTTCAGATCTTCCATGCAAGCAATTATTTTATTTAGAGGTTTCCCCAAACTATTTAGATAGTAAGATATTTATTCCAAATTTTTTACTTACATATTTTTATACTACTATTGTGTTCCACAGCTGTCATGAATAGGATGTTTATTTGATCTCTTTCCATTTACTTGTATTCAAATAGACAATTTGTCTATTACTATATGCAATTGTTTTTAAATAGGCTAGAGATACATCTTGAGACATCTACAGCAGATACCCAAAGCAGCACAGAGCAATCCTTTCGACAAGTTAATTCTTCCAAATACATTGGGCTTCATCTCCTTAATTCCAAATCAACTTGGACAAAAACTATTTGGCTGGGAAATAAACCTGGTAAGAACCAGATTGGAGAAAATTATTTTATATTACTTTATATAACAGCAATATTTCCATACAGAACCAAATTATATATGACTGTTACTACAGGACTGCATTTAACATGCTATGCTTTCTGTAAATACAGTAGCACCTAAAGGGAAGGAAAGTGTAAGTAATCTCTTATTACCATTGGGGGGGGGAGGGAGAGAGACTGGCTTTTAAAAGCTTTGTGGCCAAAGGGAACAGATGGCTTTTGGAGACAAGATGTGTTGCTATTTAGATAACAAAACTATACAAAGTGTATTTATTCCTTAACAATATTGGGGGAACTTTAAGATATATCATCATATACTAGATTACAGGTAAAGGCGTCTTCTCAAGGACTAGTCATCTCACTCAGAAAATGAAATAAAGGACAGAGAACATACGCTTAATAACTACCGAATACATGAATCAAGTTTCAGAGGTGCCCTTCTCCCCTGTCAATTAATAAGGAATATACTTGAAAAATTACAAAAGAAAACACTCTGCTGGCAGAGAAAGTGTGGAAAGAAGGACTTGTGAACAACTGTCTCGGCTGTTTTGATCAGTTGGTTTCATTAATGTACATTACGTGAATACATTTAAACAGTCAAAAATGGGTTATACATTTAGATAATTCCAATTTTTTTAACATTCCACTATATTGAAATATCCAGTTCATCCATAAAAGCACTTTCAACCCATTAATTGCACAAACTGATTCCCAAGACTGTCTCCATGTTACTTGCCACTGCCTACTGTGATCATTAGGATCTTATTATGGCTTTCCTTCATCAATAAGAATATCCCATCTGTTGTAACAGTACTATTGCAGTTTCAGCTTGATGTGAAGTATTTCACAACTGTGATCTTAGAACTCCTTTCATAGGAAAACATCTTCCAAGGGTCAGTCATAAAATTACGTCAGTCATTAAAATAACGTTGCACAGTTGCTAAATAGAGTAATCATTACCTGAGGATATTTCTATATTTAGGAATTAAGTAATTGTTGCAATCAATATTTTTATAATGATCTGCTTTTCTTCACATCTTCTAGATGACTAATTCAAACTAAAAATAAGATGAAAACTGCCTGAAGAGCATAATTCCAAGAAGAAGTATTCTACTTGCCAAAAAGGAAAATGATGAATTTGAGACAATTACCTCTTTCCACCCCATTCTCAAAAATGAAATTTTGATAGACAAATACAAAGATGTCTCCAGTACTGGAGTGAATTTAACAGTGAATTGCCAGTGAATTTAACATCCTCTTATCTGGAGAGAAAAAAAACAAGTCTTTCGTATGTAGTCTATTCATTTTTCCACACTGATTGATCATGTGCCTCTCAAAGCTGTAGACCAGGGATGTCAAACTCAAGGCCCATGGGCTGGTTCACAGGGTGCTTAGATCTGGCCCATGGGGCTGCCCTGGAAACAGCAAAGGACCCGCCCACAGTACTCCTGCCAATGAAAACGGAGCTCGGGAGGGCCGTGCGCGAGCTCTGTTTTCACTGGCAGAATGCTAGCAAAACAAACTACTAGCAAAAGTGTCATTCAATCACACAAGTGACATCGGGCTGGTCACACACCCCAACTCCCCCCACAACCCTGATGCAGCCATCACTGAAATCGAATTTGACACTCCTGTAGTAGATAGAGTAAGAAGGGAATCCTCATTGATTCCCTCCAGCTGTTGATTACTAGAAATAATTTCAATAAGGAAGATGCACTTAGTTGTCATGGCAAACAATTTATAATAATTCCAGATTAATAAATCTAATTTCTGCAGAATGAACTCACTCTTTGTGCGCCTATTCTTCTGAGGCTGAAACAAACCATATCCTTTCATACTGGAAATGTAAATCTTGTCATGATTTCAATTAAGCCATGAATGTTGGCTATTATACCTACTAAGACAAATAAACCATATTATGGTTTGAACTCAATATGTATTAGGTAGGTGTGTAAAGCAATATTTTTTTTCTTTGTAAAGGCTTCGGCCTACTTGTCTATCAGGTTCTTATTCATTGACTCTAAAGTAGAAAAGCCTGATTTTTTTTTTTATAAAAGAAGATTTTCTGTTCGGGAAGATGCTACCTCTCTTGATCATTTTACTGTGACATTGAAATGATCAAAGGGATCCTAAGTGGCTGTCTTCTTTTAACACAATGGTCATTAAAAACTGCTTTTGAAAAGATATTTCCAATCGGATCTACCTAGAGCACAGCATTAGCTTAGCTTCTCTGGAGCAAATGACAGTTTGTCATATTCAGCTACAGGAATAGGGTTTTTTTAAAGGGATATATTCTGTAGTTGCACTCAGAATGATTACAGGTTATCAAATATATAAAGCCAAGCCTGAATCACAAAGAAAATAGTCTGGCTTTATCTATTAAAACCTAATTTTAGCAAACTAGCAAAACAAAATCATCATTTGAGGAAGGGAACAGAGGTTAACAGAATTCTCTCCATTAATAAAATGCAACCGTACTACACAATTGTTCTATTTTTTAAAAAACGGCTACATTAATGCAGTGCATTAAAGACCCTTAAAGTGCAGCAAGTACATGAAAATACAGTCTATATTTTAGGTAGCTGTCAGAGGCATTTGTTTGTGTTGAGACTTTCTTCTTCTTCACAGAATGTTCCATACAAGCAACATTCTGATCACTCTGGATATATAAAAGAATATCCCAATTCTCCTTAATGTGTACTGATAATATAATGTATTATTTATAAATTCAATCAATCTCTCCAGATATTTTACAAGGAAGAAATTAAATACTGTATATAGGTTCTTGTCTCAAGATATTTCAACACCTAAAAATCTATCCAGGGAACACTAAAGGAAAAGATTGCAAAATTGAAAGTTGGGCTCATGTATTGGATTAAGCTGTAATGACGTTTCTTTGATGGAGTCCAGTATATTGCATGAATTCATGTCTTAAAACTAATGAACTATTGTATGAATGGTTTCTAATGTAGAAACCATTGTCTTATTCACCAAACCATGATTAAATAAATTGGCTTAACACCACGAAAGCAATTCTGAAGCGTAGTAGAAGTAGGAAGCCTACGGTATTCTAAGCATTGATGGACCTCAGTTCCCATTAGGCTCAGTCAACATGGTCAATGGTCAATATTAATGAGGGATGAAATTCAACAAGACCTGGAAGGCCATGTTTCTTCCCACCCCATAATTGTTTAAAATTTAAAACACTTATTTAAAATGTATATAAAATTCATATTCAATATTTTAAGGCAGGAAATGCCTCATGCTGTTATATATGTACAACCTAGTTCCTGAGTGGATTCATTTTATGGATTTCCAGTACAATGAATCATAAATTAGCCAGATTGGATATGTTTGCAACACCAGTAGTCCTCAACTTACAATCACAAGCGAGCCCAAGATTTCCTAAGCAAAACAGTTGTTAAAGGCCCTTTCCCACTGCACTTATGGATGCAAAGAGGATGTAAAACGTTAAAAAAAGCTTGCCATCCATTGGAAACCGCTATGCATCCGTTGTGTACTCATTGCATACGTGTTTCATATTCTCTATCCGTCGAGCATCCGTCCACTGCGATTTCATCCGCGCAAGAAGTTTTGAGCTGCACAAAACTTTGTGAACGGATGAACTTTCCGCCGTGTACGATGTAAATCCACGACATACGAGCAACAAACGTTCTATGTCCGTTTATCATCCGTTAAACGTCCGCTGTATCCTCTCTGCATCCTCTGGGCATCCTCGCAACTCACATCCGCTGCAGCTGAAAACGGAAAGAGGGAGGAAACAAAAGGTACACGGAACGTCTACACAGCGTTAGTAGCACGGAAATAGAAAGGATGCGCAGTGAACGGTTTGCATCCGATATACATCCGCTAGGCTTCCTATGAACATCCGTTTAACATCCCCGCTACATACTACCCACGTCCGTTCTTTTCCGTTCTTTTCCGTTCTGTTTATGCAAATTTTCACCACTTTTTGGAGCGGATGACAACGGATGGAGCCACCCCCGAAATTTTGCTCGTCCGCTGTGTCCTTTATGCATACGTTTTGCATCCGTCGGCCAGTGGGACCGGGCCTTAAGTGAGTTTTGCCCCACTTTATGACCTTTCTTGCCACAGTTGTTAAGTAAACCACTGCAGTTTTTAATTTAGTAACACAGTTGTAAAATGAATCTGGCTTTCCCATTAACTTTGCTTGTTACAAAAAGTGATCACTGCAACCATCATAAATACAGGCCAGTTGCCAAGCGTTCAAGTTTTGATCACATCACCATATAGATACTGCAACAGTCGTAATTGTGAAAACAGACATAAGTCACTGCTGAAACTTCAAATGGTCACTAAACAAATGGTTTTAAGTTGAGGACTGCCTGTTTTGTCCTATAGCTGATCAACCAGAGTTTAAACCTGGGAAGCCAGCATTGTACTACTAAGTAATAAGGTCTCCCTCAAAACTTACTGTCAGCCTTGGAAGCCATATTTTACTTGGAAGTTTCGAGGCTGCCACATTCAGTGCCTGGGAATTTGGGAGGGGGGATTTCATAATGAGGTAGATTAGACTCAACAGTCTTTCTCAGAGAGTCAAGGACATGTTGTCCTGCATCTGGAGGGGAGTGACTGGAGGGATGTCTCCAGTTGGGACAAAGATTTGATTGTGTTGGACTGATGGGTGAAGGGGATGGATCTCTGATTTTCTTTTGTGAAGGGAAAACCCAGAACTCTCAGATTTGGGTTTTCCCAGATGTGCCAACATGACAACTCTAATAAAATGGAACTTTGTGTAAATGTCTCTCTCGGTGTTTATTGGTCTGGAGGTCGTTAGTTGGAACACTGACAGTTACTCCGTTTGTCTTAGCAGAGCTTGCTCATTGCCAAAAGTCTCCATCATATCAATGAGGAGAGTAAGTCAGTGTTTCTGTTCCTAAAGTATTCTAACCCGGCGCTTGGACTTTGTACTTATTTCATTACAGAACAATTTGGCTCAACCACTCAAAAGGATTGATTTCCCCAATATAAATAGCCTCTCCTGCTTTCACTTTGAAATTTTAGTACATTATTCCACAATGGGATCATCTCCAATGCTAAGGAAGTTGTCTTGGGACAATGTCTATGGAGATGATCAGTCATCCAGGTCATTGTTGTCCCAAAGGTGCTTTTTTCAGGAGGCAGCTGGGCTTTCTTGGGGTTTTTTTTCCTTGAAAACCTTTCATTTCTCATCCCAGTTGGTTCTTCTGTTCTGCTTTGTCTTGGGACATAACTGTTACTTTGCACTTCTCAATTGCTGACTTATGTGGATCCCCAAGAATCATAATTTTCCATTACAATTTATAAATATTTAGTAATGCCTTCTTTATCTGAATCTGAAGATTAGGTTAGAGTTTTATAAACATGTTGTAAAAGCTACATGTGGGAGAGGATCCCTAATGTAAGAATGATTTTCATTAAGATTACCAGACAGCACATAATTTAATCACAATATGATGTCTTGGAAATCCCAAGGATGCTTTTCAAAAGGCAACTGGACTTCCTTTTTTTCCTTGAATACATTTCACTTCTCATCCAAGAAGCTTCTTCAGTTCTCAATGAATGGTGGAGAATGGAAGGATTTATATTCTTTTCACTCATTCGGGGACTGGAGACTAAAACATACAATGAATGGTTGCAGCAACTGGGCATGGCTAGACTAGTGAAGAGAAGGACCAGGGGAGACATGATAGCAGTTTTCTAATATCTGATAGGCTGCCACAGAGAGGAAGGGGTCAAGTTATTTTCTAAAGCGCCTGTAGGCCAGACAAGGAATAATGGATGGAAACTGACCAAGGAGAGATTCAACCTGGAAATAAGGAGAACTTTTCTGACAGTGAGAACAATCAACCCATGGAACAGCTCGCCTTTGGAAGTTGTGGGACCTTCATCACTGGAGGCTTTCAAGAAGAGACTGGACTGCCATCTGTCAAAAATAGTGTAGGCAGGGTTTGCTTGGGTGGGTGGGGGGCTGGACTAGATGACCTACAAGGTCCCTTCCCTAAACTCTGTTAGTCTATAATCTGGTCATTAGTATTCTGACACTCAGCCATTAGCTCTTTGAGGGTCATTGAAGCCATTTGGTATAGAAACTTTTGAGACTTCTGAAAGAACTGTATGGAAGATGACCTTCATAGACCTCCTCACCATATGAGCAGTTTTCCACTCGTGATCACAATTCGGACAGCAATTTCCACTGTAAAGCTAGTCATCACTTGCTTTTTCATTTTTACCCAATTGTACAACTATTTTTGCCATGGTCATTCAATCCATAATATGCTAATTACGTGAGTCATGGAGTTGTTAAGAGAATCCAGCTTCCCCAATTAATTTTGCTTATTGAAAGTTGGCTGGGAAGATTGCAAATCACAATCATGTGACCAGAAGACAACCATCATAAATGCAGGCTTGTTGCCAAGTGGCTGAATTTCAATCATATGATCACAACATGCAACAGTCATAACTTTGAGAATGAATCATAAGTCATGTTTTATGAGACCATTATAACTTAGAACTGTTGTTAAATAGCCATAACCTGAAGAATACTCAGAACTGAAGAAGCTTCTTGGATGAGAAGCTAAACATTTTCAAAAGGGAAAAAAATCCAAGAAAATCTAGTTGCCTTTTAGAAAAAGCACTTTTGAGACAGTCTAAATTATTCTTTAAGATTTTTTTTACCTGTTAATTGTAACACATTCTAATGCATGATTATTAACAAGCAAGTTCCCTTGTGATCAAATAGGATTTATTTCCTCATGAATGCAAGCCAAATTCATATTTTATATAAAATCATTGCCTTGCTTTTGGTTTAGTATGTTTTGTGACTCTAACTATAATTCTAAGCCAAGTTTTATATTTTAGTGCATTATGCCAAGTTGCTCACTGTAACAACAAACCATTATTAAACAAGCTGTAATTCACCATAATGTGTGAATCAAATCACAGTATATCCACTAAACATGGCTGAATTCATACCATAAACAGGGACAGGGAATTGCATTGTTCTGAGCCTGTTAAGTGCTCTGTTTAGCTTCAGCACAAACTGCTATGAGCCCCTTTGCCTGATTCTAACAATGACTTATTTAACCCTTCAAATAACCAACACAACATTGTTTTTTTCTTCTTCCACACAATCATGTCCAATTATCAGAGACTGCCTGAACAAGTCCCTGCATTTTCCTTGGCAAGATTTTTCAGAAGTGGTTTGCCATTGCTTCTCCCCTAGAACTGAAAGTGACAAGCTTCAGTGTGCAAAAGACTTGTCAGTGTGAAGGATAATTCTTGCTGGAAATATATTATATTTGTATGCTTTCTTTCTTAGTCCTATGATGCCTTCGCTGCTAAAATCCAGAGCCCACTAGATGGCAGAAAAGAATTATAGCTTCTGTATCTCTCTGCTACCTTCTAATGATCATCTAGATTATTGCAGTCCAGATGTGGCATCACTATTCTTTCCATATCCAGGGCAGAGTCCTTATTTCATTTTATTCTACAAAATATTTTGGAAGGTTCAGCTGAGCAGTGAATTTGATTTCAGAATTCCCTGGGAGAAGATCTGCCTTCTAATCATAACATCACACTGGCTGTTGCATTTGTTGTTCTATCCATCTATTATCCTGTGCTATTCTATGGCTGGTGCAGAATACTGAGTTGATGACCTCCGAGTGCCATTGCAACTCCATCATGGTTTGAAAGTATACAAACATTTCCGTAAGGTAGCAACCTCCTCTGCCAAAATGACAGCCTTTGATCTCCCCTTTTCCTCCCCCCACCCCTTTTCTACCTATCCAAGTGATTGACCCCTGCTAGGAAACCATTAAATAACAGTTACAAATAAGCCAGCAAAACACACACTCATCCCCTCTGGGAACCTTGCATAAACAGTCTTTCTCATCCAGCACACTCACACGCCTATAAACACATCCTCACACACATCTCGAACAAGAAGAGGAAACAGTCATTTTTCCAGCAGTCAGCATGAAGCAGAGATTGCTGAGGGTGGCTTGTATCCCAATACCCTCTCCCTGTATTATTCCACCATATCGTGCATGACAACAATAAACAAGAGGTTTTACAGAAAAGATTAGATGCTCTGAAACACTGGTAAAGAAAGGGAGCCAGAGCCCATCCTGAAGAGGCAAATAAGAGGGGGCATGTCCTAATTTAACAGCTCAGATCACACCATCTCTGTCATTCATTTCATAATAGGGAGAGGGGGAGGGACAGGAGGGAAAAAGAGAAAGATGTGCAGATATAATTTAGGGTTATCAGATGTCCCTTGCTTTCACGGGATGCCATATGATAAAGAAGGCATCACTTGAGGTCTCCCTAGCATTCCTTTGTTTTGAAATTTTAATCCCGGCAACATGGTGCACGTTGCTATCCTAGGGCTGGAAGGTGGGGGAGAGAAATAAAATATTACAGGGAAAAAGCAAATGCTCAGGGGGAGAAAAACTGCCAAATTCAAGCATGCACTGTGGCTTCCTCCTGCTTTACACACACACCCCCAAGTAAATCAAGAATATTCTCCAAAGAGCTCTTGTTAAACCCTTAATTCTCAGGTTGGTTGTTCTCAACACAAGCTGTTTCTGTCTTCCCTATTAGCAATGCACTTCCTTCCCCACCACCATCCTCTGCCTTTAATGGCCTTCTGTGAGAAGAACAAAATCAACAATCCAGACCTGCTCTGCTCAATTTTATACATATATATATATATATATATATATATACACAGAGAGAGAAATGAAGACAGTGAATATTAACCATCCCCATCCCAACCCCACTGCCTTCATTTCCACTGCTATAAGCAAGATCCGTCTTTCATAAGGCACCAGGTCACCCAGAATGAGAGAAGATGGGAAAAAAACCCTGCATTGAAGAAACAGGCAGCCGATGCAGCAAAAGGAACCCATGTAAACAAGCCTATGGTTTCTCACACACACACACACATAAAAACACAACAGTAAATACAGTAAATCCATCAATACAGTAAGGGCTGGAATTATCAGCGGGTGGGGGGAACAAAATCCTCCATTAAAGACGTTTCCTGGCTTTTGACCTCTAAAAAAGAAAAGAAAAAAGAAACACTCAGGCAAATTCCAGGCATCTTTTTAATTCCGTCCCGCATTGCAGAAGGGGGAAGAGAAAAAAAAAAAATTGCTCTCTGAACATTTTGCCCTGTTGCAATAGCTGGGCCACGCAAAGACTATTTCTATAGCGCTCATTGATTTCACTGCAGTCTTTAAATGTTTAGCGTCCCTTCGCAGCATGCGGCCAATCTACTTTCTTCTCCCTCCAAACAGTTTTCTTTTTTTTTTAAAAAAAAAAGGGAGGGGGGGACGACTCATTCCCCTCTTCCACCACCAACAGCTGCAGTTATGCAAGACCCGGCCTTTAAGCTTAAGAAATTACTTCCTCACAAGCACTTCATATTTTCCTCCATCTTCACCTCCGGATCATCAATTCCCCCCCCTCCTCCCCATCTCACCTTCTAGGTAGGAAATCCATATCCCACCAACATAGTTCTAATCTAAAGCGATCCAGACTTCCCATTCTGGGTTTTTAGATATAGATATCGATATATAGATATGTATATTTCTTTCTCTTTCCCCCCTCCCCCCAACCTGCACCCTGCTGCTTAAGGAGCTGGGGAGAAACGTGAAGGGTTAAAGAGAAGGAAGGGTTGAGAAACGCCAGAGCGAAATATCCTTTAGGGAAAATTGGAAGAAAAAAACAACAACAACAACAACAACAACCAGAAATCTGCCATCCCCATTCCGACAAGGTTTCGAATGAAGAGACCTCTCCGTCAGAGCTTGTAAGGGAAATCAAGATCTTTTATTAAGGGAAATCAAGATCTTTTAAGGAAAAGGCTTTCCTCCTGTTCAGGAGGAGAAAGGCTGGAGAGAAGCATCAGCACCTCTGGACTTAAAAGACGCCTATTATGGACTCCAGTGTTTACATCCCTTTACCGCCACCAAGACAACCGCCGCAAAGGTTCAAAACAAGCTCCACGGCCGCCTTTTTGGGGCGGGTGGGGGCACCTTCCCGTCGCTTAACGACCCCCACCCCCCTCCGAAATACATGCAGATACTGACCCAAATCACAAGCTCAAAGATGTCTCTCTCTCTCTCTCTCTCTCTGTGTGTGCGTGTGTGTCTCCTTCCCAGGAGCGCAGCTACTGCCTTCCCGCCTCCGACAGCAGTTTGTTTCATTCACTTGCCTCCCCCCCCCGCGCCGTTCGCTCGCTCGCTCGCTCCCACACACAGACACACGCGCACCCTCACACTCTCCTCCCTCCCCTTTATTATTTTTAACAGCAATCAATATTCATTCTCCTCTTTCTCTCGCCCCCCCCCTCCGCCTCCTCGCCTTTGNCCTCCCCTTTATTATTTTTAACAGCAATCAATATTCATTCTCCTCTTTCTCTCGCCCCCCCCCTCCGCCTCCTCGCCTTTGTGTGTGCGCGCCTGATGCGCCGGCAAGGGGGAAGAACAGAAAAAGAGAGAAAGAGAGAGAGAGAGAGAGAGAGAGATGGAGCTTGGTCGCGCGTGGGTGGGAGCGCGCGCGTGGGAGCGGGAAGCCCGCGCGTTCGCCTCCCGTGCCCCTCACCTACCATCCCGCGCCCGTGGATTATTAGCCCTTCTGGGCGCAGAGCGAGCGACTTTTCCGCGGAGCTTCCTCGGTGTGTTTCCCCCCCAGTCCCCTCGCCCCCTTCTTTCTCTCTCTCTCTCTCTCTCTCTCGCCCGCGAAACAGCGGCCCGCGACTCACTTGGTCTTTGGAGCTCATTCCGAGAGAAAGGAAGACGCTCGGGCAGGGGAGAAGGAAGAAGATGGAAAGGAGAGAGAGAACGCTGGGGAAAAAAAAAAAGCTGTAGTGCGCTCGAGGGAGCCGGCCGGGCGTGGGTATGGCGGGTGGGCAGCAGAGGCCACCTGGCTGAGCGGACCGGTGCAGTGAGCGGCGGTGAAGGGGGGGGGGAGGCAGAGGAGGAGGGAGGGGGGCTCGCCCAAAAAAACACCCGCCGTACGAAAGGAAAGGAAAGCGAGAAAGGGGAGAAGGTCTCAGCCCAGAAATGAGGAGGAGAGGAGGCAAGGAGGGGAGAGACCGGAGGAGAGGGTGGTGGGGGTGATGAGGTGCGAGGAGGGGTGGTGTGAACGGATAGGATTGTGGCTTGCTGGAATCACCCTCTTTTTTTTTTTTTTTTAAACGACGGGGCCTGGTGGGGCCGGGGGGGGAAGCGGCACATAGGATCGCGATACTGCTCCCCTTGTGGAGATGCTACACAGAGGAGCATTCCAAGGAGCTTATGGGGGGGGGAGAGGAACTGGGGCTGCATGCAACGGAAAGAGCACACGCGACGGTCAAAGCGAAGGGAAGGGTCTCGGGAGGTGGACTGGGCCGAAATCAGGGGGGGGAGGGAGGCGGAGAGGTAATGGACGGGGGCTACGAATCCAGCATTTCGGGCTATCATTGTTGCGCCTTGTGGAAACCCAGAAGGAGGTGAGGGAAAGGAAGCGCGCGCCGCACCACAGCGACGCACCGCGCGACACAACCCGCGCGGCCCGAAGAGGCGGGCCGGCATCTGGAATAGGAGGCCGCCTGAGGGTGGTCAAGGCCCTGGCCAAGCAAAAGTGGCCCCGCAGCGGTGACACTCGGCCGGAGCCGGGGGGCGCGCGCTGGGGCCGGCCCGCGACCCCTTTCTTAGTCGACCGGACCATGGCCTGCCACCATCTCCTCTCCTTTGGAGACTTCGGTGGCCTCTTTTGTCCTCTGCGACTTCGCAGGTGGATGCACCGGTAGCAAGAGTTGCCCTCAAAACGGGCAGGCCAGCTGAGGCATTTGCACCAGTGGGGGAGCTCCCTTTCTTTCCCTTGCCCCAAATAAAAGAGGTCCCACCTCCACCCACCCATTCCCCCCCCCCCNTCCCACCTCCACCCACCCATTCCCCCCCCCCCTCTGTCAGCTCCTTAGAGCTGTGATCTCCTTATTCCTAATGGGAAAAAAAATTGGTCTCCTCATTTAAAAAAAAAATTGCTTAGATGGGCTTCAGGAGCACTGGCAGAAAATTGCAGGCTTTGCTTCTTGGGAAAGAAAAACAAAGTGCAAGCTCAAACAGCCATTCTATCCAGGGATTCCCCCTCTCTTTCATCCAGGAAAAGGGATGCAGAATAAGCATTAAGCCCTTGCTGGAACTCTCCCCCACCCCCACCCTGCTTCCCATGCAAGCTGTTTACCTAGGTCAGCATGGCGTGTCACTCACAGATCAGTTTGGACAGCCCCTGCGGGGAGAAAAAAAAGCCTTCGGTCTCTTTGTCTTTCAAGGATTGTCCAGTAAGCAGCATGCAAATCCAAAATTAATAAGTCTCAAGGGAACGTGGTGGTCGTCTTCCGTTGAACTTTTTACACCATTGATTTAAAGGCTTCTGCCCCATCCTTCCTTTGCCAGACATATTGTATGTGGAATTTACATATCCCTGCCAGTAAAAGGTATTTATTGTTTGAGTTGCTGCAGTCAGCCATGACCTCCTCTAGAAACCAATTATCAAGGGAGGAGGTGAGCTGTTCTTCACTGGATGTGCGTTCAAACTGAGGTTGGACAGCTCTCTGGTTGGGGGGGGGCACGCTCTAATTTAAATGCCTGTATTGTACAAGCTGTTGCACTCAATGGCCTACAATTAGCCTCTTCACACTTTATGGGTCCTCTTGATTCTCCCTTCCTGGCCCACAACATTTTTGTCTGATTTTTGTTTTTTGTTTCCCAGATCATTTGCAGCAAAAAGCCTCAGACTCGATGATTCTTTGAGTCTCAATCTGCAGAGATCGAGAGGAACATCAGCGTAGAAAGACTCGAGGTCACATCAGCACAATATATGAAGGAATCATCCCTCCCTTTGAAAGGGGGAATAGATTCTACATGTAGAGATTCTGCATGAGATTTCAACAAGATCAAAGATATCCTGTTTCTGACACTAAGACATTAGACAGGTTGTTCTCATATTCTCATGTTTCTAAGTAAGAATCAACACCATGGTGGCCCTTATAACCGAAAGAATTAGCTCTGCAGTCAGTCTAGTACAAGGGTGTCAAACTCAAGACTCAGGAGCCGGAGCCGGGCCGCAGGTTACTTAGATCTAGGCCTGGAAACAGTGAAGGATTGGCCTGCGGTGCCTCTGCCAGGAAAAAACTGCGGGCGGCCCTCCTGAGCTCCGTTTTTGCTAGCAGAGGGTTGGTTGCAAGAGTCCATCGCAGCCAAAAATGGAGCTTGGGAGCCTTTTTTTTGCTGGCAGAGTACTTGGGCCACCACAGGCATCCCCAACATGAGTGATATGAAGCTGGCCATGGCCTCCTGGCCATGCCTATCCACCCCACCCCCGAGATCAAACGCAACCCTGATGAGGTCCTCAATGAAATCGATTTTGACACCCCTGGTCTAATAGATAACCCTAACCCTCAAGACAATTGGCCACCATCATGATCTGTCCTTTTTTGATGGGACAGAACGGTGAGAAGCATCTATGCATTCTATAGGCATAGTTGCAGTCGACAAGCTTTCGGTTGAAACTGAGGAAACACTGTCATGAGATCTTTCATTGCCATTGACGTTGAACTTCTCAAAATGGGGAAAAGAGGGAATTTGCATTTTTTTAAAATCAATCTAATTAGCACGCTTTTCAAGCTACACCTGAGGGCTAACATTTATTTGGCCCTTGTCAGAACTACAATAAAATCATTATGAAACACATTGATAAGTGGTCCTGAAAAGGGCAAGAGACAAACAAGCCTATCCCTACTGCATTTTAATTCTGCTCACTGCCAGCAGTTTGATCCTGGCCAGCTCAAGGTTGACTCAGCCTTCCATTCCTCTGAGGTCAGTAAAATGAGGACCCAGATTGTTGGGGGCAATAGGCTGACTTTGTTAAACCACTTAGAGAGCCCAGCGAAATGGTAAATAAGCCTAAATACAATTGCTATTACAATTTGAAATGCAGACAAGAGGATGGCATAAATAACCTGGTTTTTCCTTCTTTCCATTTTTGAGTCTGAGATTGATGGGCAATGGAACAAAGAAGCCATTATTACTAATATGGAGAGGAGACTGTCAGTTTACTGAAAAAATAGTGGTTGTGCAGATCTTGTTTCTCGTATTGTTGTTGATCTTTTTTATTTTTATTGATCTTGTTTATTCTATCTTTACGTTTCTTTTAGAGCCAGTTTAATGTAATGGCTAAGGCACCAGGCTAGAAAGTGGGCAGACAGTGAGTTCAAGTCCTGCTTTAGCTATAAAGCCACCTGGGTCACTTTAGGACAGTCACTCACTCTCTCATTTCACAGGGTTGTTGTTGC
Organism: Laticauda laticaudata; assembly: GCA_004320025.1. Taxonomy (NCBI): domain Eukaryota; kingdom Metazoa; phylum Chordata; class Lepidosauria; order Squamata; family Elapidae; genus Laticauda; species Laticauda laticaudata. The sequence continues at coordinate 92,364 of BHFT01003554.1, forward strand.
TGGGAAAATAGGATGAGGAAGGAGTATTGCGTGTGTTTGCCACCCTGAGTTATTTTTTAAAAATAGTAAAGGCAGGATATAAACAAATATGAGTCACAGTGGCACAGTGGTTAGAGTGCAGTACTGCAGGCTACTTCTGCTGCCTGCAATTTGGCAGTTCGAATCCCACCAGGCTCAAGGTTGACTCAGCCTTCCATCCTTCTGAGGTGGGTAAAATGAGAACCCAAATTGTTGGGGGCAAGAGGCTGACTCTGTAAACCACTTAGAGAGGGCTGTAAAGACTGTGAAGTGGCATATAAGTCTAAGTACTATTGCTATTATAAAGAAATAATTTTGAATAACCTGAGAATAAAGATATGATAATCAACCATAACTGGTGATGCAATCACACATCAGTCTTTCCTAGAGCCTGACTGGATTATAATCACTAACACAACATTACAGCAGAAAACACTGTTGCAACACATTTCAAATATAATTAATAAATAATCAACAATATCATAACTAAAACTTAACAATAGTTTAGGTTTAATTAACAGCAAAATGACAAAAATACTACCATCAAGAGACTTTAATTCAAAAAGAACCAGAATAAAATAGCCTTGAAAAAGTATTTCAAGATTATAAATAATTAATGTGTCATGTACATTACAGGGTGCCTGGCCATCAAAGATAACACCATTTCTATATGTAGTAATTTTGTATAGCAGTATTATAACATGCTTTAGGAAAAATGATTTTTCTTCCAATCACATTCTCACTTCAGGCCCACATGATCAGGCTTAAATTATCCTACTTCAGATACCTCATGCAAAGAACCAATTCTCTGGAAAAACTGGAAGGAAATGAGGACAAAGATGACCAAGCAACAAGGTGTGTGCTCAAGGTCAGCGGCAATGAATTGGAAGAATTTCAATTGGAAGAATTTAATTGGAACAATTGAAGGGCCAGATTAGGGACTCATTGTTTTGGAGAAAATCTATGTGGTCGCTAAGAGTCAACACCAATTTGATGACATATAATCAAATTTTTAATTGGGTTTTATCCAATGAAGTCATACCTTCCAACTCAATCTCCCTAATATACTGTATATTAAAATTCTGGATTCAGTTTAGGATCGCTTCCCCTCTCCATCCACTACTCTAAATTAATCCTACTTCCTACTAGAATCCAGCCAGACCAATAAAAGTCATTAATGGACATATAAATAGGTCTTTCAGGTTTTCTGAAAAGCTGGCCATGATCCCATTGTATCAAAGTTCCTCCCTCATTCATCAAGAAAGAAAGGCTTCCTTTCCTAATTATAACATGGAAGCATATTTCTGTAGATGAAGTTGATTCATCAGTAGATCTATTCCATTTTAGCTTTTGTAAAAATGGTACTCTAAATTGGGCTTTGAAATACACCTGATACAGTCTAGGGGGTCACACATTCCTTGTGCTCCTTTTCCTTACACGAGGGACTGTTTTGTACAGTAGAACACCTTCAAAGAACACCTTCAATAGCACAAAAGGAGAGATTCAACCTGGAAATAAAGATAAGTTTTCTGACAATGGGAGCAATCAACCCATGGAACAGAAGTTGCCTTCAGAAGTTGTAGGAACTTCATCACTGGAAGCTTTTAAGAAGAGACTGGACTGCCATCTGTCAGAAATGGTGTAGGGTCTCCTGCCAACTCCGTTAATCTAATCTAATCACTATGTAGCTTGATCTGAATATGTTTAGTGCATAAACATCTGTGCTAACAATATCCAGACTAGGCTAGTATAAGTTCTAGCCCAGTGGTAGCTAACTTTTTTTGGTCTCCTGTGCCAAAAAATTTGTGCGCGCTTGCGTGTGCACATGCGTCAGCACCCAGAAGGCAATGTGTGCACCCCCATGCCCACTGCACTTGTGCTTGCAATGTCTCCCCCCCCCCACTGCCCCCTTAGCTGCACTGTGCCTCCCAGCTGATTTTCAGCCTGTTTGAGGTCTTTTTTGGCCTCCCAGAGGCTTGAGGAAAGCTTCTGCAGGCTTTGCAGGCCAAAAAATGGGCCCGTTTTGGTCACTTCTGGTATTTCTGAAAATATAGGCAGTGACAAAACGGGCCTATTTTTTGGCCTGCAAAGGCTTTCCTCAAGCCTCCAACAGGCTGAAAATCAGCTGTGAAGCACACGCATGTGCAGTGAGGTAAGTTTGCCTGTGGCTTGCATGCCAGCACAAATGCTGGCATGTATGCCATAGGTTCGCTATCACGGTTCTAATCCATATCAGTACTAAGTCATGTGCAGAACAGAGAAGCTATATAAATCAATGAGTTGAAAGGTTCCCTAGCAACTAAGACACATATATTTCTTCAATTAGCCTGTAGCCCAGTTAGCACAATTAATATAAAACCTGGGCCTTGTGGCAAGTACAAACTCATCCAAGACTAGCAAAGATTCACAATCTAGAGCAGGCATCTTTTTTGCAAATGGAAACTGGTGCACTTAACTAGCTTGCAGCCTGCAGAAGGTATGATGGTGATGTAACTAAAATGGGAAGTGACAAACATATTCAACCTTATTCTTTTTTTAAAAAAATCAAAATAGCTTAAAGTTTCTTAAAGACTTGATGTGTCTATTTTAGCCAGTATTTTGTTCGTTTTTAAATGACCAAAATCCAGTGATATTTTGCTGGTATTTCATTCATCCATGCATTGAATTTCATTCATGAAGGTTCCAGAGCTTTACAAAATAGAATTGGAGTCCATAGGTCATCCACTGGTTATCTAACCATCTTCTACATCCATGATGGTGAACTTATGGCACGTGGGCCAGAAGTGGCACGCAGAGCCCTCTCTGGGCACACAAGCCATCACCCCAGCTCAGCTCTGTTGTGCATGTGTGCACACGCCTCCTGCTGGCCAGCTGGACTTCAGGTCTCTGTCGCACATGTGCAGGGGTCAGGGCGTGCACAGGGTTCACAATGCATGTGCAGGGGTTGCATGAGCTGGGGGCAGGGCACGTGCATAGGGCATGCATGTGTTGCATTTTGGGGATGCACCCATGCGCTTTGAGCACTTTGTGTCAAAAAGGTTAGCTATCACTGTTCTACAGCATTTGGCTTCCTAAATTGTGATACCTTCATTTTATTTGGATTGGCCTCCACCATCCCAAAGTCACATGGAAGAACACAAAATTCAGCTAAAAAGATTTTGAACGCTTTCAACTAATATATAGAAATCGGTGTGTTAATGCCAGGTGTTGATGTCACAGTTTTGCAGAGCACATGTGTTCCCATAATTCCTCCTCCAAATGTTGGCTGGATACCTGGCCCAGGATCCTTTGGGTTTGCTAAATAATAGCCATTCAAGGACCTTCTATTGAAAACTCTGAAATAAATAGAAGAAACTCAATTGCCCTATTGTTGGCCAGTGAGGTTGGATGCCTCTGTCCAGTTACACAGCTCAATAGATTATATTTGCAAGTCCAATTATAAGCCATGTTGTGGGGGGAGGAATCCTAAGGAGAGGACAAAATGGTGGCAAAAGGTCCCAAAAGTAATTACAGTATTTGTATTCGAAACAAACAAGCTAAAAGAAAATTGCATCTTCCCAGTAGCTGTCTTTTATGATAAACGAATTTGTGTTCCATACAGACCTTATCTGCATTGATTTCCTACACTTCTATCAGTTCATTTTATTTAGTTTCTTACTATATTGTACTGAAGCAACCATACATTCTGAGAAAGAAACTTGGAACTGCCTCATTTATTGTTCATTTTGATACAGTAAAGGCTGCCTCTGAATTTCTTTGTAAATTTTAAAGAGTAGGCACTCATAATAGATATAAGAGAAAAGAGAATCCATAACCATGCCCCTAGGATAAATAAATATATAACCTGCTTTTTTTTGTTTAACCACAGGTACTAACATGCTAATTAAGAGCAAAACAGAATCACTCAAAGCAAACTACTAACAAGTTTTATTACTAAGTTTTACAGAGTAAAACTGGCTTTAATCCTGAGCATAATAATTTGGAGGTATAGGTAGTCCTTGACTTATAACAGTTCATTTCGTGAGCAAAATTACATCACTGAAAAAAGTGACATGACCATTTTTTACACTTGCAGCATCCCCATGGTCACATGATCAAATGCTTAGCAAATGGTTCATATTTATGACGATTGTAGTGTCCTGGGGTCATGTGATCACCTTTTACAGACAAAATCAATGGGGAAGCCAGATTCACTCAACAACCATGTTACTAACTTAAATAACTGTATAAATAACTGTAGTGATTCACTTAAGCATGGCAAGAAAGGTCATAAAATGGGGAGAAATTCACTTACCAGTGTGCATTTTATGTCTCACTTAACAACGTAAATTTTTGGCTCAGTTGTGATTGTAAGTCAAGGGCTACTTATGTATTCCATTGGAATTAGTAATGTTAACTTCTGACTTTTGTCAATGCAGTTTATAAAAAGCACACTGACATTTAATGAAATATCCTCAATCTCCTAAAATACAATGTTTCATTTTTAACTGGAAATGTGTACAATCCCGCAACCATTTGGTTGAAATAATACTTTGTGGCAGCAAAAAAGGATAAATTAATCCATTCTTCAGTTTGGTTTCATTCATCCATCAACTCTCTTTGGTAATCTTTCTACAAACAGGAATAGAAGTTAGAAACCATGTTAACACCTTAAGGCCGTGTCACACTGCCCAACGGATGCAAAAAGGACACAACGGAAGAGGAAAATGTTCCATCCGTTCTTATCCGCTCTCAGAAGGGGCAAAAATTTGCATAATTGGAGCGGATAACATGGACGCGCGGAGGCATGCCAGGCTCCATGAAATAGCGGCTAATGCCGGAACGGAAACCCAGCAGATGGAGCATCCTCGACTAGGCTTTCCGGGGTGCCTCAGCAAAGGCGGCACGCGGAACGGAAACAAACGGATTGCAGATACGCGATTGCAACACGTGATGAAGCTGGATGCCAGCGGAAAGCCTAACGGATGCGCTGGGTTAATTGCGACGGCATGCCGGGGGGGATGCAATTGCGGGCGACAGCCCCCCAGGATAGTAAAGGGAAGCCAGGGCCTCCGGGCCACGTGGCCCAGCATTTGGGAGAAAGACCCTGCTGCTGAATACCACGAGTTTCTTGCTGCAAGTCTGCCTGCAAGCTTTGCTACAGCTGACCTCCCAGGCCTGCCTCCCAGCCTCCTGGGCAGCCGCCTCCCAGCCTCCTGGCCACCTCCCTGCCGGTCCTTGCTGCCAGCCCCTGCCCCCTGACCAGCCTCGCCCTGCAGCCTTGCTGTCTGGCCCTGTGCCTGCCGCCAGCCTTCCTGCGCTTTAGCCTGCCTGCCTGCCAGCCTTCCTGCCTAGCCTTGGTGCCTGCCTCCATCTGCCAAGCTTGGTGCCTGCCTTGGTGCCAGCCTTCTCTGCAGCCTTGGTGCCTGCCCTGCTGCAGCCAATTCCTGCCAGCCTTGGTTCCTTGCCAGCTTTCCTGCCAGCTTCAGCAACCCCACAACAGCGAAGCACAGCAAGCCTCCAGCCATCTGCCTGCCAGCCCTCTTGCAATGAGTTACAGGGCTTACCATCCGCCCTGGCCCTTACAATCTGGTTCTCGCTGGGGCTTCTGCAGCACGGGCCTGCTCTCTGGGGTGGGGCTTCTGCTGCTTCTGCTCTGGGAGGAGCTTGATGATGCGGGGATCAGACAAGTCACTCCACACCAGCCACCTCCACAGGCAATCCTGCACCTTCACCCCTGGACTGAGCGACAAGGGAGGCCAGACGGAACTCATTTTGTCTTAATAGCTTTGTTTTAATAAAGTTATTTTTGATTCACACACTGCTTATTTCTTTTTTTTAATAAAAGTCCCTTGTGGAATATTTAGAAATGGTTTAGCCTTTGCATGCTTGTGGGTATGGGTTAAAGAGCTGTGCGAATGGGCAGGGATACGCTGTGGGGAAGTGGGCAGGGAGACCTTTGGGATGGCGTAAATAGTTGTGGGATGATAAACCATCGCAGTGCAAGCATAAGTGGTGACTTGTTATGGTCCACCCTCATCACTAAGTGCCACCCCTATGGCCCTTCAATCAATTACAGATGTGAAGCCATTGATCCACACGATGTCACATAAAACAAACTCTTTATTAAAACCCCTGTTCATGTAGGCAAACCCAAACATACATGGCCCAAATCTCACATCAGTGTATAATCATGGTTGAAGGAAGCAATTCATTAAGCATCTACCATTCCTGTCTTTGCACTCCACCGCTCAGCTGGGGAGTTGCACCAGTGTTGCAGGAGGTTGGTGCTGCTTCTTCGCCTCACGTTTGAGCCGCTGTTGGGCCTTGCGCACCACCCCTCAGTGTATCGATTTCAGGTTTTTGCCCTGTGCATCCGATTCCCCCAGGCTCCATGTCCCCATTGGCCTTTCATGTCTGACGGTCCACAAGCCTGTTTGCAAAACATGGGGTAGCGGGTGCGCATGAGATTGTTGCAGGATGCAGCAGCTTCCACGATCCTCCTCACGACTGTGGCGACTGCTACACTGGTTGGTGGAGAAGTACCTGGAAACCTGTTGCCAGGATGCCAAAAGGCTGTTCTCCACCACCGCCTTGCCCTGGACAGCCTGCAGTTGAAGATCCTCTCTTCCGGGTGAGGTATTTGGAAGGTTGTATGGGCTTTTCATGAGGTAGGTTGTGAGGGAGAAGGCGTCATCCCCCACAAATGAAGTAGGGCACAAATCTTGCGTGTCATTTGCGGCAGCGGTCTGGATCTGGAAGCCCACCATGAGGTTGCTTTCCATTTCCCTCCTTGCAGGTGACTGGCATTTGTATTTACCTGGGGCATCTGAAAGATGAAGCCGTTGCCTTGAAGCATCGATGTACATGAATTACAGAAAATTGCCACAGAAAAAGATATTAAATTGGAAACTGAATTTGTAATTAAGCATAAAATGAATTAATAGGGAAAGAAGAACTGGCACAGAAAATCAGAAACTTTAAAACAGAATTATTTTGAAGATGCCAAATAAACCAGGTAGATGGCTAGGCATATGAATGTTGAGAAAGGAGAGGAAATCCAAAAGAAAATATTGAAACTAATAGATGATCAAGGCCAAGTTTTTGTGGTAAATAAGGAGAAAAAAGAAAATTAATTCAAGATTTTTATTGGGCAATTATATAAACAAAAAAGAGAGAATATTGAATGGACGGATTAAAATTAAACAGTATTTAACAGAAATGTTAACTTACCAAGATAACCTAAAGAGACTGAAAGAAATGTTAAAGAAAAAAGTAACTATAACAATGAAGGAATTACGAAGCATTTTAAGAGACAAAAATAATGGGAAAGCAGCCAGGTCCAGATGGGCCTTCCGCAGAATTCTATAAAAAATTTTCTAAGAATCATTAAGGTATCCCACTCTTATTAAGTTATGAAATGAAGTTATGTTAAAGAAAGATGATACCCAAAAACATGGACAGAGGCTTATATTACACATTATTCCAAAAGAAGAGGCTGGACCCGCGCCAAACTTAAGAACTATAGAACCTATTTCCTTTATTGAATGCAGATTATAAAAATCATTTGCTTCAATTACGAGCAGAAAGGACTGAAAAAATATTTAAAATAATTTTATTCACTCAGATCAAAATGGATTCTTGCCAAAGAGAGACAAATTAGAGACAATATTGAGAGTAATTTTTGGACACCTTGGAAAACTATTGAGGCTCATCCTGAGAAAGCAAATGGCTTTGATATTTCTAGATGCTTCAAAAAAGCTTTTTTGACAATGTGGAACTGGAGATTTATGCTGTTACTGTTGGAAACAGATGGGTTTTGGCCAGAAAATTTATTCAAGCAATAAGAAGCCATATATAATAAACAGACAGCAAATGTAATGTGGATGCGAGAAATTTACTAAGATCTTAATTAATATAAAGAAAAAAGCACAGACAAGGGTGTCCTCTATCTCCTTATGTTATTCGTATTGACTTTGAAAGTGTTAAATAGAAATATTAGGGATGATAAAAGTATAAAAAAGGAATGAAAAATTAAAAAAAAGAAGAAATTAAATACAAAGCTTTGCGACGACTTAAGCTTTTAATCTCTCGAAGACCCTTTAGAAACGCTCCAAAGTATGGGAAAAAAGATAGAGGACATTACGGTGAGATGGCTGCTTGAAGATAAACAAAAGATAAAAACAAAAGGATCTTTAACAAAAAATATGTTATTTGAAAACAAAAGAGAAAGAACTGACAGATCTTTGAAAAAATCAAAGTTACAAAATAAGGTTAAGTATCTTGGGGATATATTTTGACGGCAAGATGGTAGCCCCCCACATTTAAAAAAAAAAAAAAGGGAAAAAATGAATTAATTTAATTTACTAAAAAAAAAACCTCAAAACAAAGATAATTATAGATTGAAGAAATGGGAAAACTTGCAATTGTCATTAATAGGCGAGAAATCTTCCAACAATTAAGATGAATATTTTACCTAGAATTTTATTTCTCTTTCAAACAATTACCAATTTAGACTTGGAAAAGATTATTTTTGAAGATTAAATAAAATCATTTTAAAGTTTATATGACAAAAGGTAAAAGAGCGAGAAAAAAGGTTTTTAAAAGGCTTTTACAGGTGCTAGAATTAGAGGAGGTTTTGGCTTGCACTAATTGGGAACGTGTTATTATCAAGCTTGCAAAGTTTTGAATGTGCGGTCAAAGAATGGATAACATTAAGAGAAAACATAGATTGTTGACATTAGAAGCGCCATGCTTTACTGTTGGGCTGGCATGCTTTTTTATGTACAAGGAAGACTAAAAACACAGGGGTATTTTAGAAGAACATTATATACGAGAGTCTTTGTGGTTAAATTGGGAAAAGATAAAAAAAAAACACATGTTATTTGAAAATTTCCAGTTTGGTTATCGACTATTGAAGCATTTTCCTATCTATTGATTTATAAAAAGAACAAAACAGTTAGATATTGGGGAATTGTTAGATGAAAAGGGTGGACTTAAATCGATCCAAAAACTTAGTAGGAACAGGGTATAAGATGAATTGGTTTTCATATGCGCAAAATAACATTCAAGATATGATGAAGATTTTTAAATGGAAGGATTTATGATAAACAGGACTGATTTAGATAAGATATTGATGGGTACTGATGACAAGTGATTTAAAAATTAATATGGTTATTTTATTGGGAATTTAACTTAGAAAGAAGAACAAGTTAAAGAAACTATGATTGTTTGGTGGGAAAAAATTTTGGATATGGATTGAATTTTTAGAGAAATGGCAAAAATTTATGCGATCTCAAAATTATAAAATGGACAATGTCAACAAGCATATAAAAGAAAACTTGCTAATAAGATGTTTTACAGGTGGGCACTTGCCCCCCGACAAGAAATAGCCAAGAATGTTTAAGATAAATCCTGAAAAATGCTGAAATTGTACCAGGATTACCTGGCTTCATACTATCATATGTGGTGACTTGTGAGAGAGCTAAGAAAATACTGGGACTAAAAATTACTATGGTTGGAAAAAATGACAAAGAAAAACACATGGACCTTGAAAACAGAGACTTTTTTATTGGTGAATTCTACTGACACATAAATAATAAAAGAATGAAATATGTTGATTGTAAATTGTATTAACAGCGGCCTAGGTTGTATTTGCTTCTAAAATTGAAGAATGAGAAAATACCACTACGAGGAAGAAATTAATTAAGAAATATTAGAATGTTGCTGAGAATGAGTAGATTGACATTGAAATTAAGAGAGCCAAAGAAAAAGGGGATTTAAAAACAATTTTAATGAAATTTGGGATCTTTTTTACCAATGGCTAGATGATAAGAATAAAAGAGTAATAGAATATTATATTTATAAGAGTTATTTTTTTTTTTTTTTTTAGGATTAATTTTCGATGATTTATTTGATTTGTTATAGAATAAAAGTGTTTAAAGTATTGATATCCCATAAAGAATGAAAGATTAGTAAATCAGAGCATTGGATTGATAAAATATAAATTTTATGCAATATAATTAATTGACACTATAAAATGAATGCACAAAAACTGGATAACAACCGACAACACCGGAAAGAATATATGAGAAATAAATGTTTTATTGTTAAAAAAAAAAAAAAAAAAAAGAAGCCCTTGAGTTGTGATAAGGTGGATCGCCGACTTGGCTGGAGCTTTTGCGGCCACGTGCTTCCCATCGATAGGCTCCAACGGTTCGACGGTGTGGGAAGTTCCACTCTGATACCATGCCTCTGCAAACTGTCTTCCATCCTTCTTCAGTGGAGGGGCATTGGAGGAGCCTCCTCCTTGTATTCTTCGAGTGATTGGCCTGCACCACTTCTCTGACCACAAGGCTGTGGTGCTGGGTGTGCCCCTTCCAGCCGTTTGCCTGCATGCTCCTGTAGGATGTCCCTGAGGCCAGGGTGGCGCAGGTTCGAGTGTCACCTTGATCCCAGGTTTCCGGCTGGTCGGGAAAGTGGTGTTTTGTTTTGTCGAACCTGGGTGTCAGACAGCTGCACAAAGTCATCAAACATGCCGGAGGCATATTTCATGAAGTTCTGGTAAAACGCACCGCAGTGTCTTCGCCCTGAGCCTCCACCATCAGTTGTCGTAAAGTACGTACTGTGCTCTTCTGCGCAAAACCAGTCTTTGGAGCCAGACTTTTTTGGGTTGCCTCCTTTTCTTCCGTTAGTACTGAATCACAGAGACTGTAGAGTGGTTTCGCAGTGTTGCAGAGGATGTTGGTTGCCGAAAGGATTTTTGTCGCATCCTTCGCTGACATGACTGGATGCTGTGGATAGAGGAAGATCCAGATGAAGGCTGCAGAGCGTCTGCCACAGCTGGGCTGCTGCGTCTGCCAAGTGAAATTGCAGACGAGTTGCTCCCTCTTTATAGGCAGTATAGGTGTTCCCTTTGCATCCTCTAGGCATTCCTCTAGGCATCCTCTTAGACATTCCTTAATTATCTGAGATTAGGTCCCCTCTGCGAACGTTTTTTCCATTTAAACGCTTTGTTTCCATTCTGCTTGCCATTTCCGTGTCCGTTCGCGCTTGCCTCCCTTGCGTCTGAAGTGGATGGAGGTGCGCGGATGCACCCGGATGCTAGCGATATAGCGGATGCGTAACGGATGCGAAGGATGCATAAACGATGCGTAGACGGTATGCTCTAGCGGAATGCATAGCGAATTGCAGAATGACAATTGGCATACAGTTTTCCGCGCAATAACAGTTTGGGCAGCCCAAAACATTTTTTGAAGGTGATATTGAAACGTCAATAATACGAGCATGCTGGCGGATACGAGAGGAAGCAAACTGGAGGCAGATTATGAGTACATAGCCAGTTTTCAACAGTGCAATAGCTTTTGTTCCGTTTTACATCCGCTGCATCCATTTAGTGCAGTGTGACAATTGGCCTTTATATGTTTCTAGCATGAGTAGTTGGGAATGGTAACTTCTGGCGGAAGATGTCATTACATACACTACTATCTTTTTGGCAGGCAAGCTTCAATTGTAAATAAAATTCATTGGGTTGGTCTAATCATAAATGCATTAAATAGAAAAAAGAGGAGAAATAAAAAAGAAAGCCTTGTTTATTCATCATGAAAATGAGATGTTTGTTTTCTATTTCCCTCTTGGTTCTATAAATGGCTTTATAAATAAACCAACCAATGATTTATTATGTGTGTGTACAACATACTGTGAAATATACACATACATAACACACACATGTACAAAGCATTGTGTGTGTGTGTGGGTGTAGTGTATGTTATATATACTTAATATTAGCTATTTGAGCTTCCTTCGGGTATTATTCCCACGCATTGCTAGTGCTGTTAAAGTTGTAGCAACGTTTCAGCAGGAATCTCATCTCCATCATCAGGCTTTCTGTTATGGAGTTTCTGCTGAAAACGTTGGTAACAACTTTAAGCCCATGTCACACTGCCACCAAACGGATGCAAAGAGGATGTAAAAGAAGAACAAAAAGCTTCGCCTCCGTTGGTATAAACACGATGTACTCACTGCCTCCATTTTTGCTTCCTCCTAATCCGCTCCAGCATCCAATTATTGACGTTTCATCGCCTCAGAAAGTTTGGAAGCTGCCCCAAAACTTGTTGAGCGGAAAAATGTATCCAATCCATTCCGTTCTGAATTTCCTACTAGCGCTACGGGGGACATCCTATATCGCTAGGCATCCGCTGTTGATCCGCACAACTCAAAATCCGTTTCCAGTGGTAAAACGATGCAGGGAGGGAAGGAGAACGGCCCGCAGCTGTTAGTAGCACGGATGAGAAGAAAAGGATGAAAGCGATAAGCAGCTCATCCCCTCTGCATCCTCTTACGCATCGTCTATTACAATCCGTCTGCATCCTCGATACATACCGCTCTGTGTCCTTCCCCACGTCCGTTCCTTTTCCGTGTTAATCCGCTCTGCTTCATGCAAAATTTTTGCCCCTTTTGAGAGCAGATAACAACGGATGGAACCATTTTGCTCGGTCCGTTGTGTCCTTTTTGCATTCCATGGGGCAGTATGTGACATGGCCCTTAAAAGCATTACAATAGGTGGGATAATACCGAAGGAAGTGAACTGCATTCATGTAAGTACCCACGAAAACTTAAAAAAACAAATATATATGTATGTGTATTTATATATATATATATAATATATATATATATATATATATATATATTATATATATATATATATAATTATATGGGTTGGATCTTTTTTTTACAGCTCTCGCGGTTGGGTACTTACATTTGTGCTGTTTACTTCCTCGGGTATTATCCCATGTCATTGTAGTTTCTGTTAAAGTTGTAGCAACGTTTCAGCAGAATCTCATCTTGCCATCATCAGGCTTCTGTATGAAAGCTGTGTCTCACAGTTGCCTGCTGTTTCAAATTTTGAGGGCTGGTGCTATTCGTGATATTGAGCTGATTAACCTGGGTCGTGTTCATTGGACTTGGGAGTCTGATTGATTGGTGTTTTTCTGGTTTCTTCTGTCTGTTTTGTGCTTTGATTGGCTGGCAAAAAAAAAAAAAAACCCCCACTCTTTGTTTTCTTGTGGGTTTGGAGGCTTTCAAATTGCAGCTTGTCCGTGTGAAAAAGGACGGCTGCTATCATCAGCAAGCTGGGTTTCACCTGGGCGTGCCTGCGTTGGGGGGGTGTTTGAGCTTTAGAGGCATCAAGGAGGGGGAGTCTGTCTGTGCTCCAGGGTTTGTCTGTTTTGTGGTGTGAGATCTTTCTATTTGAGAGTGCAGCTTCCAAATGATTGGACAGTCTGCTGAATATCTCTTCTATTCATGCTTTCAGGTCTTTTTTCAATCTCTATGGCTTCTCTTGAATGATTCTTGTGGCTGGGTTTTCTATAGTGGCTAGGGTTTTAGTGCCATTGAAGTTGATGTTGTGACCTGTGGTTTTCATGTGTGTTAGCGACTTAAGTTGAGGGAGGTGTGTTCCCAGCTTTCTGTACTGCATTTTTGTGTTCATCAGGCGGGACTTATTCTATCTATTGGTCTGTCCAATGATGCTTGTGGCCGGGCATGATGTTAACAGGGAATTTCGTATATGCCTTGGCTTTCCAAAGGTCAATTTTGTCTTATGGGGTTCCTCAGGATGGCTTGCTATTTTTTTGTCTGTTTTGAAGCAGTCTTGATGTTGATGCCTGGTGTAGTATCTTACTGATTATCTGCTAGTACCTCTTATGTAGAGCAATACAGCGTTCCATAGGTCGGTTGGTACTTCTATGGTCTCTGTTATGTCTTTGGTTGGTGTTTTTTGGATCAAGCGGTGAATTTTGTTTTTGTGGAAGCCTATTGGCTTGTCAATATTTCAGTCAGGGTGCCATAGTTCAGTCTTTATATGTGTCTTCATCTTCAGGCGTTTGGTTCTGGTAATTAGAAGTGTTTTCGGCCACGGAATTTAATCTGTGCTGGGTGGTGGTGGGATTGGGCTGTTGAGTAGCGGTTGGTTGTGTGTTTTCTTTTGGTATTATGGTGTGTCCCAGTGTGCCAATCTGTTCTTTTGTTAGATTAGTACAATCTAGGAATTGGTAGTTGTTTGGTTATTTCCGTTTCCATGTGGTGAAACTTGATTTTGGGCGTGTGTGTTGTTTAGGTGTGTTAAGGAAATTGTTTAGGTTTTCTTTTCCATGGGGCAAATCACAAATGTGTCATCGATGTACTTAAGGCCATAGTTTGGGTTTGGTTGGGTGGCATTAGCCAGGGCTCTTGGATTTGAATTCTTCCCATAGAACAGGGTTTGCAATGACGGGGTGACACACACCAACGCTACCTTCAAAACGCCCAATCCCACCACCAACCCAGCACAGATAAATTCCGTGGCGGAAAACACTAATTACCAGAACAGCAGCCGTCCTTCACACGGAGCCAAGCTGCATTGAAAGCCCTCCAACACAAGAACCAGAGGTGTTGCCAGCCAATCAACAGCCACAAAAACAGATCAGCAAAGAAACCAGAAAACACCAATCAATCAAAAACTCAAGTCCAAATGAACACAGACCCAGTGTTAATAGCCAATCAGAATAGACCAGCCTTCAAATTTGAAACATGAGAACTGTGAGACACACTTTCATACAGAAAGGCCTGATGGATGGCAGATTGAATTCTGCTGAAACGTTGCTTACACTTTAAGAGAACTACAATGACGTGGGATAGATACCCGAAGGAAGCTAAACAATATATATATATATATATATGTATGTATGTATGTATGATGTATGTATGTTATGTAATGTATGGTATGTATATATATATATATATATATATATATATATATATATAATATATATATATTATATATATATATATATATATATTATATATATAATATATATGCTGTTCAGCTTCATTCGGATATTATCCCACGTCACTGTAGTTGTGCTTTTAAAGTTGTAGCAACTTTTAAAACGTTTCAAGCAGCATCTCAATCTGCTATCATCAAGGCTTCTGTATTAATTGAAGCTGTAGTAAGATGGCAGAATGAAATTCTAGCCGAAATTTGCAAACAAACTTTAAAAGCACAACTGATAATGATGTGGGGAAATACCCGAACAAAGCTTTAATTACCATAACATATTAAATACCCGCAAAAAACTTAAGAAAAAATATATATAAATATTGACAATACAGAAGCCATGTGATGAAATGGGCATAATTGGGATTTGCTGAAACGTTGCTACAACTTTAACACACTACAATGACGTGGCATAATACCTTGGAAAGAAGCTAAACAGCACACATTGTAAAGTACCCGCAAAAAGCTTAAAAAAAAACATATATATATACAACACCACACACACACACACACACACACACACACACACACGGTACATATATACCAATCTGCAAATATATATGGGTACTTTTGAGTAAAGATCTATAATTTCTGACAACTTGGGCAAAGTTCTTGCAAGGTTTTTTGGAAGTCGATTACCTTTACTTTCTTCACCTCAAGTATACCTGTGGCCAACTGATCACCCAGCTGCCTTTCAAGGTCTAAAGTGGAAATAGAACTCCCAGTCTCCAGTATGATATCTAACCATTACACCAAACTGGTGCTCTATTCTATGTCGCCAACCTGTTTTCTACTTAAACAATTTCATAAATCCACAGAACCGTAAAGTCTTGAACATGGCTACCAAATAAGACATATAACAAGTCTATGTTAGTTGAGGATGATGGGAATTCTACTCCAAACTATTTAAAGGGCACTGCACCGGGGAATCCTCNTACCAAATAAGACATATAACAAGTCTATGTTAGTTGAGGATGATGGGAATTCTACTCCAAATTATTTAAAGGGCACTGCACCGGGGAATCCTCTTACATGCAATGGCTATGTTTCATCTCACATACATGGTTTTTTTGTTTTTTGTTTATTATTATTATTATGGTGGCCAGAGTCAATGGCTTCATGAAGTAAATACATCATGAATTCTGAGAAGCTTAAATGTGCAGAAAAAAATAAGATAAAAATGAGAAGATAACGAAGAATGAAAGAACTGGCACTGAAGAAATCATCCCTTTTTATCTACTGTTCATAAATTATTCACATTATTAAAGGATAATCAAGCAAATAAAAAAATAATTTAGTCTGACAAAGATATGCAAAATATTTTTTAAATCAAGAAACTGAAGATGAAATCTGGTTCTCTTTTTCATCTGAAGGAAATGAGTGGAACTGGAAGGAGCAATTCCCTCTTGTCCTTAATTCTGAAGTTTCACAAAACTAGGGGCTTTTTGGAGGAGCTTCCTGGAGTATAGATTATTTTTATTTGGGGGGGGAAGTGCAGGCAGGGAACAAGAATGTTAAAAGTTCCACTACAAGAGCACACTTACATGGTATTTTGACCTCGATAGTCTATCTACTGTTTACCCTCACATAATCCCACTAAGAAATTCAATCCTATGTACATATACACAGATATAAATTCTATCCAAATATTTGAATAAATATGCATAGTGATGTGTTCCATGGCACGTGGGTAGCTTCTCTAATCCTAGTTATTTCTGTAAATACTGAGTATGACTGAGATCAAATTAAGATTTGAATGGAGCACTTAAGTAAGTGTACCTGATCTACATTTTCCTCAGCCTCCCTTGTCATCTCAGGAATAAGAACAAAGCCAATTAAGATCTGATCAGGTAAACATAAGCAATACCCACCCCTAATTCTGTAAGCAGTTCCTGATTGCACTGTCTATCTTTAGCTCTGAACAAGGTATAACAAAGGTATAACCTTCTTAACAGGGGCATGAATCCATTTGGCGCACTCTGCTACCACCAGCAGTGCATCACCAANGGGGCATGAATCCATTTGGTGCACTCTGCTACTACCAGCAGTGCATCACCAAGAGACTAAAATTATTTCTGAGGTCACTGCTAACTGTAATTCTTCAGTTCTGGTCAGTGGCAGATTAAGGCTCACTGGTGCCCTAAGCACTGACAAATCTTGGTGCCACCCTCCTCTGTACAAAACAAAAGCCACATTCTCAACTTCGTGGTGCCCCCTTTGGGCCTGGAGATCTAAGCACTTGCTTAGTCTGCTTAATATACCACTGGTTCTGGTATCTAAATCTTTATGCTTTCTCGATGGATTGAGGAATACCCATACAATAATTAATTAATCGCACCAAACTTGATTGCAGGAAATACGACTTCAGCAACAGAGTGATCAATGTCTGGAATACTCTACCTGACTCTGTGGTTTCTTCCCCAGATCCCAAAATTTTAACCTTAGACTGTCTACTACTGACCTTACCCCTTTCCTAAGAGGTCTGTAGGGGAGTGCATAAGCGCACCAATGTGCCTACCATCCCTGTCCTATTGTTTCTTTTATTTATTTTTTATTTTTCTTATAAGTATCTATCTCATGTATTGAAAACTATGTTTTTTCTTATACCTATTATCTTGCAAGCAATTGACAGAAATAATAAATAAATAAATAAATAAATAAATAAATAAATGAATGAATGAATGAATGAATGAATGCATGAATGAATGAATAAATGAATATTCAGGGCTGTAAAAACCTTACCAGGCTCTGCTAAGATTCAAAAGCAGAGGTGGGGGATGATGGTCCCTTTATGACTTGTGGATACAACTCTCAAAATTCCTGCTGGCTTAAGAATTCCGGGAGCTGAAATTTGCAAGTAAGTCATAAAGAGTCCATAGTTCCTCACTTCTGCTCTAAATAGGTACCTTCTTATTATGAGCCATAAAATGGAAGACAAGACCTAAAGCCCCTATCCCACTGCACTAACGGATGCAAAGAGGATGTAAAACGTTAAAAAATGTTCTATGTCCGTTTACCATCCGTTAAATGTCCGCTGTATCCTCTCTGCATCCTCTGGGCATCCTCGCAACTCACATCCGCTGCAGCTGAAAACGGAAAGAGGGAGGAAACAAAAGGTACACGGAACGTCTACACAGCGTTAGTAGCACGGAAATAGAAAGGATGAGCAGTGAACGGTTTACATCCTATATACATCCTCTAGGCTTCCTATGAACATCCGTTTAGCATCCCCACTACATACTACCCACGTCCCGTTCTTTTCCGTTCTTTTACATTCTGTTTATGCAAATTTTTGCCACTTTTCAGAGTGGGTGACAATGGATGGAGCACCCCCGAAATTTTGCTCATCCGCTGTGTCCTTTTTGCATATGTTTTGCATCTGTCGGCCAGTGGGACCTAGCCTTAATAATAATGCAAGGAAAGAGAGGGAAGCCTTCACATGTAGACAGGGGTGGGCTGCTGGTGGTTTGCAGGGGTTCAAGAGAGCTGTTAGCTAAGATTCTGTGCAATTTGGAGAACCCCCAAATCTCACTCCTGGATGCCTCACCACCCCGCCCCTCCCAGGAGTCCCCACATGGCCTGTTTTGGATGCAGGTAAGTGCAGGGCACGTGTGGAGGCTCAGGGAGAGTGAAAAATGGGTCTACAAGAAGTTAAGGAAGGCCAGAAATGGGCCCGTTTGCAGCTTCCAGAGAGCCTACAGAGCCCAGGGAGGCCATTTTCGCCCATCCAGAGCCCTGAGGAAAGCCTCCAGAGCCCGGAGAGGGCAAAAACTGCTAAGGTGCAGGAGGTCGACTAGGCCATGCCCACCCAGCAACTGGGCAGAGAATGCCTTGCTAACATTTTTGAAGCCCACCCAAGCATATAGATTCATAATTCACACATTCGTAGCATATCTTCAAACTTGGGAGGGAGATTTGTACTTATATTGTGTGAACCCAACTAATTATTTAATGAAGAAATCAAGGTTAAAACATAGTAAGCACAGAGGGTAAATGCTGTCACACACTTTTATGATTCAAACTAGCTTTGGTCCTTCTAGAAACAGACCTTAATGGATAATTAAGTTGATAATACAGTGAACAGAGAAAAATTGGGAACAGTAAGGAAAGAAAAGATATTAAGATAGGCAAAAATAAGTTCTCTTTCATATGCCAAATAAGCAATTTATAAAATTTTCCTCCATTGAAGGTATCCTAATGTGGCATTAGTTAAAATAAAACCTTCAGAATCAGAAGTAGTATAACTCCCGGTTCTAGTTGTGAAATAAGAAGAGACTTTGTTGATTTCATATCATGGCTTTAGACTCTATATCACAGGTGTCAAACTCACCATGTCAAATTGCTCTGATGTTTTGCGATGTTTTTCCCATTTGCGGAGATGGGTGGAAGTAACCTGCGCATGGTGTATCTGGCCCATGGACTGCCAATTTGACATCCCTACTCTGTACAGTTGTCTGGCCATTCCTAGTCAAAAGGGACTTTTGAAGTGATCCAGAAAGCCAGTCCTACTTTTGTTCCATTTTCTGTTATTTGATTTGACATGTACCCATTAAAAATAAATCACGGACCGAAGTTAATATTATTTGCATGATACTATCAAGGAGTAGAAGACAAAGATGTTTTGTGGGAAAGTTCACACTTCTTTGTTATTGTAAAAAGTTGTTGCTTATTGTCAATACTGTTGTCTGGATATGGTTCCTTAAAGTTGTGTTTAGGGTTTTTTTTTCTTTTTATAGTATTCTGATATGAAATATTTCTGATTAAACTTTCCATTTAAAGGTTTATATGTATCTCCATTATAATCTGTACATATAAGTCATTAAAGAACCTGGTGAAAAGTACAATTGGCTCTTGGTTAGATTTAGTAAAGTTTTAATAAAAGTTCCCTATTAAAAGTCCTTCAACTGCAGAAGAGTTAGTGGCCCTCTGTATCTAGTGAGTTTTCACAGTCAAGATGGGTTTGAACCTAGGTATTCTGGCTGGGGAATTCTGATAGTTGATGTCCATGCATGTTAAAGTTGCCAAGGTTGAGTGTGAGAAATTCTGTTTGTAGATATTGCACCACAGAGCAAACAAAGAGTACAGTTACCATGTGCTTTACTGCTCGACTATTTAATTGTAACAGGAAACCGGAAACTACTTAGTACAAAAGAACATGGAGTATACACCATAAATCCAAACTTGTAACACTGCCATCTGCTGGCTGAATACTACTGTAGTTGTTTCAATACAAAATACATTCCAACTTGTATTCCAATTTTGAGAAACACCATTTGGCTGTCATTCCTTCTGGATTTTGAGTAATCTGAAAAATTTAATCATATTGCTCTCTCAGTTTCCTATTTTTCTTCTAGAACAGCCAATGGTATCCCTTATTATACAGAAGAGAACTCTAAAACAGATTAGTTCTGCATCACACCTGCTACTTGTGTCCACAGAAATTACAGACAGGTTGGAAATGGCTACATTTTTTTCAGCTTCATGTCAGATTACCACAGAACCATATGTTGATATTGATTCTGGATGAATCAGTGCTCAGATGATGTATGACTCTATGCAAAAATTGACCTTATTTGGAAAGGTGTTTCGCTTCCTACAACATTACACTCCACGGTTTTGAATGAAATTTGTTTTCCAGAGAAGAAAATGATGACTTGATCACATTGTTCTGCAGTAATATAAAATCCATATCATTAGAATTCAGTTCCTAATGATTACATTACAGTTCTTTAGGTGTAGCAGACCTAACATCACAGGGGGGCAGCTATTGGGAACAGTTTGCTTGTTGGATTTAAGGCTCCAGATTGAAATAAGTGATGATGGGCAGAAATGGTTTGGCAAGCAGAAAATCCAAGAAGTCAGAGGTAAAGGGGAGATGGAGGGAGGGAGGGAGGGGAGGGGGGAGAGAGAGAGAAACTAAGAACATTTAATTGAAGCTGCAAAGAATGTCCTTCCAATTTGATATAGCCCATCAAAATAAAGGTTACTGCCAATCAGATTATCATCCCAGTTCCAACTGTGTTTATGTTTAGCTGAACTCCAAATACAGAATAATAAAAATAGAATCTTCAATGACAAACTTTTGAAGAAATCAATTAATTTTGACAGGAAACACATGTATTTGCACCCATGAGGGCAGGCCTGCCTTTTATCTTCTCTGCTTTGTGCTTGAAATTTCAGAAGCTTTCTATGGTACAACGTTCTCTATAGCTACCTTTTTTATTGTACTTTGAAAAGATGACTTATTCCACTATGGCCTTTGAAAGTTTAATTAAAATTGATCTGGTGCATCTGCATAATTCTTCTGTGTATTTTTGGGATTCACAAATCTTCAGGCTTAGAGAACCCAACCCTCAAATATTTTTTTTAACAAACATGAAGTGGATATTTTTTAAAAATACATGGCGTGTTCTTCACCTTATCAACTTATCGTCAACTTCAAGTTGACATTCATTGGGACTATGAATAGATCCAATAATTTTTAGCTGATGAAGCAATGTAATTAGCTGTGTCCAGTTCTTCGCATTGCAATTTAAGACAGAAGTTTGTAGGTCTGTCGCAGCTGGGCCACATTTGGGGGCAGATCTTCCTAACTAAAAACACTCAGTCCAGTAAAAACCCAGGCTGACATTATGATGCCCTAGATGATTGAGATAGGGGCTACTGGAGGGGTGTCATAGATATTCACAGGAGGAAGGATATAAAGAGAAGATACAATATGCAACTGTCACTTTATTCTCCTTCATCATTTTTTTCTGTTGATGGCTATGGATGGACTAGTCTATGATTTCTGCATTCTCTTCAGTCCTTGAATTCAGACAACCTTCCAAGGCCATTCTCACCAACACTGACAGGGCAAGCCAATAAAATATAAACTGAAAGTGAACCCCACTCCTTATTAGCACTAATGAAGTTCAAATATGGTATTCAGCAGGTTCTGACCAGTTTGGGAGAACCAGTAACAGAAATTTTGAGTAGTTCAGAGAACCAGCAAATACCACTCTGACTGTCCCCACCCCCATCTATTCTCTGCCTTTCGAGTCCCAGTTGATTGGCTGGGTCTTTTTTTGTTGCCCTGCATAGGAGAACAGAGCTGGAAAGCAGGTTGGTGGGATGGGGAGGGAATGGGATTTTGCAGTATCCTTCCCCTGCCATGCCACAACCACCAAGCCCACAGAACCAGGAGTACAAAAAAATTGAGGTATAACCATCATACATTTCAGAAGAAGAATAATCCACCATTGTTGGTGATTTTTAACCTCAATTCTCACAGGAAATATTGAATCTTTTCTCTCTCTCTCTCCTTGGAAAAGGAGAAGTTCATTTTCCAGAATTCCCTTTAATCTCCTTAAAACTGTGACAATATATAAAGGTTCAATAATTTGGCCAGGGAAAGAAATGGCCTCTGGAGACAGTCTAGCACTTATTGACTCTCTTGTTCTGTTAATGCGTGGCTAACATTCTTCATGAATGTTGCATCTGACACAGGGATGGGATTCAATTCTTTTAACAACCGGTTCTATGGGCGTGGCTTAGGTGGTGGGTGTGGCTTGGTAGTGATGTGACTGGGTGGGCATGGCTTCGTGGTCATGTTACTGGCTGGACGTGCCAACTCAATATCACTCACATCGAGGCACGCATCTCCTCGCCCGGCCTCTCATGACTGTAGGGATGCTGCAACAGTTGTAAGTGTGAAAAATGGTCATAAGTCACTTTTTTCAGTGCCATTGTAACTTTGAATGTAACTCCACAGAAGCAAAGTACCAGCAAAGGAGGGGGAAAAAAAACTCCAGAGAAGTTCCTGAGACAGGAAGTCTAGTCCTGCCAAGAATGTAATAAGGGTTGACGTTGCTTGCAGTTTCTGTAAGCAACACCAGAATGTTTCCTTCCTGCCTTCCTTACAGGATTAATCCAGTAATTTCTTCTAACAACCGGTTCTCCAAACTGCTAAGAATGTTAACAACCGGTTCTAGAGAATAAGTGTGAACCCGTAGAATCCCACCTCTGATCCCACCACTCATGTGGCCTACCTGTGTTCTTTCCAAGATATTTTTTATTGTTGTCCCAAAGAGTTGGGCAGGTTATTGTTTTTTATTATTTTTATATTAGGCTGTTATTCTTGTAAAGTGTCCAGACTCACTAAGAGTGAGAGTTGGGCAGCTATATAATTTTCATAAATAATTTTCATAAATAAATATGTAACCTCTGAAAATACGTACTGCTCACTTTGTGGATTTGCCCATAGTACACTATGCCTCTATATAACAACAGCTATTATGAAATGCCATTTAGCACTCCCTCTTCATTTCAATTAATTTATTAGTTTGGGTTTACGAGAAATATGCCCAAACAAGTAGTTAAACGTGGCTTCTAATCCCAATTACTAATATATTATTTAGAACTGGGTCTGAAGAATGTGAGAAAAAGAATTTATGCCGAGCAAAAAAGGAGCTACAAAACAAAAAAAACAAATAAACAAACATACACACACACACACAAGCAAGCAATTAAATGATGAGTTGTGCTACCTATGGCTCATTGAAAAAAACATCTTATATAGCCCTGATCCTAACCAATTGACAGGAATATCTCCAATAACAAACAGTAGAAATGTCAAAGTTTACCATGGAAAGTTGAGGAAGATGATTTTGTTAGACAAGAGAAGCAATGATGGAGAGGCAGTATGATGGTTTGTTGCAAGGGTGTAAGCATATTTGCTTTCTAGTGCTCCAGAGGGGACCATAAAATAAACACAACCAGCAGGAACTGGGTGTGAATGTTTGGAGGAGGGGCAGGAAATGAAGAGACTGTGTACGTTGTTGGAATGACAAAGAGGGAACAGCAAGAATTGTTCCATTAAAAAAAAATGTGTAGCCATTATTTTAATTAAATAAAATAAAACACTGGTTTGTTTTTTTTAATAATTTGGGAATTGCTTCAATCATTAACCAACTAATTACATGAACTACAAAATGCAATTAATTTGGTTTTGGATAAGAATAACCTGTAATCCTAGCCACTGTATCATTTAAAAATATATTTTAGGGCTTGAGTGCAAATTTTTAATATAAATAATTATGATTTGTTCAACAACCATAATTTTAAAAAGTGTAAACCCACTATTTTTACCAAAAACATATCTTTCCTTCTTTTGGAATTAGCCTTTATTTTATTAAAACACTGGTTTGTTTTTTCATAATTTGGAATTGCCTCAATTATTAAGTACAAAATGCAATTAATTTAGTCTTGGATTTCCTTCTTTAGGAATTAGCCTTTGTTCGGAGAGGTAGATTAGAAATATTGTAAATAAAAAATATTATTAATTGATTGAATTTGCATGGGACACACACCTGTTTGAAGCAATATTAATTATTAATAAATAGCCTTAGCGTCGGCAAGAAATTCAAAGTATGCCAATTATAGACCTTTAAGCCCCTAAGAACTAAAATAGTTTTTAATAGAATATCCAATATACATTTACTTTTTAAAAAATTTATGAAAGTTAAAGCAGCACACTTGTACTTTGTAGTTACAGGTAATTCTCAATTTATAACCAGTTGCTTAGGGACTATTCAAAGCTACAACAGATTCCAGGGGTGGGATTAAATTTTTTTTTACTACCAGTTCTGTGGACATGGCTTAATGGATGGGGCGTGGCTTGGTGGGCATGGTTTGGTGGGTGTGGCAGGGGAAGGTTACTGCAAAATCCCATTCTCTGCCCAACTCACTAACCTGCTTTCCAGCTCTGTTCTCCTATACAGGGAAAAAAAAGAAGACCCAGCCAATCAGCTGGCACTCAATGGGAGGCAGAGAATAGATGGAGTTTGGGCCAGTCAGAGATAGGATTTGCCAGTTCTCCAAACTACTCAAAATTTCTGCTACCAGTTCTCTAGAACTGGTCAGAACCTGCTGAATAGCACCTCTGACAGACTCCAAAAAAGGTACTTATGACTAGAATTGGATGTCCTGATAGTTGCCCCTCCTCCACCATATAGGTCATCCTCGACTTACAACAGTTCATTGAATAACCATTCTAAGCTACAATGACATTGAAAAAAGTGACTTATGACCATTTTTCACACTTACAACTGTTGCAGCATCCCCTTGTTCACCTGATCAAAATTCTTGATGCTTGATAACTTATTCACACTTATGATAGTCGTAGTGTCCTGGGGTCATATGATCACCTTTTGAGGCCTTTTGACCAGAGAAGTCAATGGGGAAATCCCAGAAAACAGGTGGAGCCCCTTTTATTCCTTCACTTTGCTTCCAAGCTCCAAATATCCTTGACGGTAGACAAAAAACACCCACACAAACAGTTACAAGAAGGAGGAAACACAAACCAGGCAAGATAGGGGCTGGAGGACGTCCACAGGTATCAGAATACAAACTGGGAAGACGCCAAACTCAGAGAGGAATGACAGACTAGAGATTTTCCATGCTTTGTTTCCAGCACTGGTCCATATGCATGTCTGTCCTTTTAACCAGTTGTCACAGCTGCAGCCCATGAAGAGGATCAAGGCCCTCTCCTCCTGAGAAGACTACGTCTCTCCCTTATCCTCTCCTCCCTGCATGCCCTGGGATGGAGAGGGGATGGGCCTCCTCTGACTGCCCAGCTGGCCTCTTCCCTTCCCCAGCCTCCTCCACAACCTCTGGAGCCACACTTCCATTCCCTATTGGCTGTTTCTCATCTCCCTCGGCATCAGTCTCCAATGAGGGCATGACACATCCCCACGGTCATGTGATTAAAATTTCAGCACATGGCAACCAGCATAGGTTTATGATGGTTGCAGCATTCTGGCAGTTGTGGGATCCCACCTTAGTCACTACCAGTTCTGTGGGTGATTGAACGTGCATGCATGCACGTGCGCCCAGTGGTGGGATTCAGCCAGTTTGCACCACTTTGGGAGAATCAGTTGTTAACTTTTTGAGCAGTTTGGTGAACTAGTTGTTGGAAGAAATCATTAGGGCAGAGAACCGGTTGTTAAATTGTTTGAATCCCACCCCTAACACGGGCACCCCTAACAAGCTGAGAGGATGAAGAAACGAAAAGTTAGGAGCGACCCTCTCACCAACCCCCATGCATTTTTCGGTCTTTTATCCTCTCAGTTGATGTGGGTTGTTTTCCTCCTCTCTTCTCAGTTGATCGGAGGCTTTTTTTTTTAACTACCTGTTCAGCCAAAGTGGTCTGAACCGGTAACATACCACCACTGCATTCTGGGTTTATTGGGTCATCCTTTGCAACCTTTCCTGGCTTCTGACAAACCAAATCAAAAGGGAAAGTCAGATTTGCTTAATTATTATGTGATTCACTAGGGAATGGTGCAATGGCCTAGAGGTAGCCTCACAATCAAGAGGCTGTGAGTTCGATCCTAGGTAGAGACAGATATTTCTCTTTCTGGGTACAATGAGAATATATCTGCTGAACAAAACTCACCATTTGCAACAGAAAGGGCATCTGGCCATTAAACACCCTCCTAGCTCCATTCAGTTGCCCAGACTGCAAAAAAGTATGGGGTGGTTAAAAGATGACAGTGATGATATGATTCACTCAACAACTGCAGTGATTGGCTTAATAACAGTGGGGGGAAAGGCCATAAAATTGGGCACGATTCACATAACAAGCACTTTGCTTAGAAATGGAAATTCTGGACCCACTTGTGGCTGTAAGTCGAAGATTATCAGTATTTAATACAAAATATTTTTTTAAATAAATTGCTGATATTCATGCTGATAAAAATGGATTTCTGCCAAAGAGACAAATTATATGAGTATAATTCTGGATACTTGGAATCCTATGAGGCACATCCTGAAAAGCAAATGGCTTTGATGTTTTTAGATGCACAAAAAGCCTTTGACGATGTGAGTTGGCAATTTATGTTATTCCAACTGGTACAAATGGACTTTGGTAAAAAATTTACTCAAGCCATTGAAACAATATATCACAAACAAACTGCAAAGGTCATGATAAATGGAGAATTAACAGAGTCTATAGATATAAGAAAAGAGACTAGACAAGGTTGCCCACCGTCGCCTCTGCTGTTTGTGTTAACATTGGAAGTGTTGAATAGGAATATTAGAGCAGAAAAAGAAATAAAAGGAATGAAAATTAAAAAGGAAGAGTATAAATTGCAAGCCTTTGCAGATGACCTGGTATTTATAATTTAGAAGACCCATTGGAAACAACACCTAAGTTAATAGATAAGATAGAAGAGTATGGAAAAGTAGCAGGTTTGAAAATAAGTAAAGATAAAACAAAGATATCAACAAAGAACATGTTAGCAAGACGAAATAAAGAGTTGGAGGAAGTTTTAGAAACGTAGGTCACAAATAAGGTGAAGTACTTAGGGATATACTGTATATTACACCAAGATGTAGTACATTGAAGGAGGATAATTATTTTAAACTCAAACAACAGATTGCAACAGATTTGACAAATGGGAAAGTTTACAATTATCATTGATTGGGAGAATATCTACAATTAAGATGAATGTATTGCCTAGAATCTTATATTTATTTCAGACAATTCCAATTAGATTAGGGGAAGAATTTTTTGAAGACTTAAATAAAATGGTGTTGAAATTATATTTGGCAGTGAAAGAAAAGAATTAAACTTAAACTGTTACAAGATGCAAGAATAAGAGGAGAGTTTGCTTTGCCAACTGGGAATTGTATTATCAGGTGACAAACCTGATGTGGGGAAGGAATGGATAACATTAAGGAACAGTAGATTAATTGACTTTAGAAGGACATGACTTGCTGTTGAGATGGCATGCTTTCCTCGCGGTACTAAAACACAGGGTAGTATTTTTGAAGACATTATATTCGAATGGCATTGTTTTTAAATTGGGAGAAGATAAAAAAGCAACATTACTTAAAAATTCTATTAAGGATATCTACCATTGAAGCTTTTTCTTATCCAATAATATATAAAAAGGAACAAACAGTTAGATATGGTGAGATATTGAATGAAAAGGGTGAACTTAAATCTATGCAAGTGTTGGAAGAACAAGGTAATAAAAATGAATTGGTTTTCATATTTGCAAATGCAATCTAGATTTGATAAAGATATTAAATTAGAAGGTATTTATGATAAGTTGACTGACTTAGATAAAATCTTGATAGGTGTTGATGAAATTGTAATTTAAACACTTATGGACATTGACTAGAATTTAAATTGGAGGAGGAACAAGTTAAAGAAATGATAATTGTTTTGGGAGGAAAATTTTGGATATGGGATTGATTTAGAGAAATGGCAGAAATTATGGTCTCAAAATTATAAAATGACAATGTCAACTGCTTATAAAGAAAATTTGTGGCATTTACCCCTGACAAGAACTGCAAGAATGTTTAAGAACAAATTGGATAAATGTTGGAAATGTCATCAGATACCTGGTTCGTATTACCATAATGTGGTAGACGTGCTTGGACACAAAAAAGATATTGGACGAAAATCCACACATGGTTGGAAAAAATGATAAAACCACATATAGACTTTAAGCCAGAGATATTTTCATTGGAAATTATACGGAAATGTACAATAAAGAATTGAAATATTTGATTGTAAATGTTTTAAGCAGCAGCTAAGATTGTATTTGCTAAGAATTGGAAAAATGAAAAAATACTATGCAGGAAGAAGTTATTAAGAAAATTTACGGACTGCGCTGAAATGAGTAAATTGATATTTGAAATCAGAGAACAAGAAAGATAAACAATTTTACATGATATGGGATTTGTTTATCAATGATTGGATAAAAAGACATGGTAATGTAATAGACGAGGAAATCTTGCAATAGAAGTTTAATAGATCGATTAAAAATATAATACAGATATATATAACCATTGGATGAAAGTACAATATAAATTTTCATAATAAAATCTAGAATATCCATGTAAAATGATGGAATAAATAGTTTTAGTCATGAATGATTAATAACTGATAAATATATAAGCATATGTTAGTTTGACAATGTGAGAATTTATATAAACTGTGAGTAATGACAATGAAAGGATAGCACAAAAGATTTGAAACCAACTGACACACTGTGTATGTATAAAATGGAAGATGGGTTTATATTTTTATGTTTTGTTTGTATATGTTTGTCTTAAAAATAAAATATATATATAATAAAAAAAATTGCTGGAAAAGAATTAGCAAGGGCCATCACCCTTTAATGTAAAAAAAGAGGTCCCCAAGCCCCAGGCTGCAGCCCACTACCATGGTTTGTTTGAAACCAGGCCACGTGAGCAGCTGGAAGGTGCACGCACAGGTGCAGCTCAACTTGGGTGAATGGCAAACTGGCATGCACACACACGCAGCTCAATTTGCACAAGTGGTGGGCCAGCACACATGCATGCAGCTTGATCTGACTGAGTGGCAGGCTGGCGCACAGGCACACAGCTCAACTTGCATGAACAGTAGGCTGGTTCCCC
The DNA here is from genome assembly GCA_004320025.1 of Laticauda laticaudata. Lineage (NCBI taxonomy): Eukaryota > Metazoa > Chordata > Lepidosauria > Squamata > Elapidae > Laticauda > Laticauda laticaudata. The sequence continues at coordinate 121,609 of BHFT01003554.1, forward strand.
TCTCCCCTCTTTCACCCCTCACCGGGCTGCCAAGCCACAAAGGTTGGGGACTGCTGATCTCAAGAGTTTATGATGATTGTGCTACCATTTTACTGGGACAATAAATGAAGACTTCACTCTTTTATTTATGTTGACAGCAGCAAGATTATTGTATGGACAGAAACAGAAGGACACTTCGATTCCTACTGTAGAAGAATGGTTGCAGAAGCTGATGGAGTTGGCTCAGATGGCAAAATTGACTACTCTGCTCCAAGAAAATAACATAAATACTTTTGTTTCCACATGGAAACCGCTTCTGAGTGTCATGCTTAATGTGGAAAAGAATGAAACTTTGATTTTGGTTTTCACAGATTGACTGATAGACTTTTGTAGAAATAACTGGCTGATACTATTGTGATAAAACAAACAGTTGTGATTTGTTGTTAATGCCTTATTCTACTGCAACAGATAGAGTCAGAAGTCAATGTTTCTTTTTCTTATTCTTTCCCTAACCTTCCTTACCTTTCCCCTTCCCCTACACTGTCCTCTTAATTTTAGAGGTAAAATTTAGAGGTAAAAAGACTTAACTTAACTTAGATCAAGTGAGGTGCTAATACCACTCTATAAAGCCTTAGTAAGACCACACCTAGAGTACTGCATCCAGTTTTGGTCACCACATTATAAAAAAGATGTTGAGACTCTAGAAAAAGTGCAGAGAAGAGCAACCAGGATGATTAGGGGACTGGAGGCTAAAACATACAATGAATGGTTGCAGGAACTGGGCTTGGCTTGTCTAGTAAAGAGAAGGACCAGGGGAGACAAGATAGCAGTCTTCCAATATTTGAGGGGCTGCCACAGGGAGGAAGGGGTCAAGCTATTTTCTAAAGCACCTGAAGGCCAGACAAGGAATAATGGATGGAAACTGAACAAGGAGAGATTCAACCTGGAAATAAGGAGAAACTTTCTGACCATGAGAACAATCAACCAATGGAACAGAAGTTGCCCTTGGAAGTTGTGGGAGCGTCATCACTTGAGACTTCCAATGCCATTTGGAAATGGTGTAGGGTCTCCCACTTGGGTGGGGGGGGTTGGACTAGATGACCTATAAGGTCCCTTCCAAGTCTGATTATCTGTTATCTGTTTATCTTTTGATCTAAACTAAAGTTGGGGGAGGGGGAATAAAACCTCTAAGCTGCAGATAGAATGTTTGAGATGAAATGCTTACATTGGGCAGGGTTAAAACTCGTCCTCCCATTATGTGATTGATGTGCTACTACTACCACTGATAGGAGGGGTCCTGGAAGAGAGATGAGATCAGCCAAACGATCCTCCCATTCACGACACAGTGTATATGGAGGAATGGGATGAAGATCATGAAATGCCAGTCCTATATGCCATCCGCTTCTGTCAACAGACCTGGTTCTTGCTGAGAGATTTCTGCTTCTGTTGAACTGTTTAAAAATATATTTACGGCTCGGTATACAAAGCAATAATCTAGTTAAATATGTTTTCCAGAACTTCGAGATATAAACTGTTTACTCAGAAGATATTCCTGTTGTGTTCTGTTGAGCTTACTCTTTACATATATACAAAGAAGATTGAAATATATTTTTCTGCTTCCTAGGCATAAAAAAAGTATGTTTTGGGACAATTATTCATGTAAAAATTCAAACATTATAAACCAGAGCTGTATTTTTTAATAAGTAAAGGTAATGGGTTGGAAAAAGTATACAATAAAATCCCGGTTTTATTTGATCATAAATTAAGTACTTCTGTTTTCAATATCGGCAAGCTGTACAATATCAGCTATAAGCTATATTGTACTCTTGCTTTGTTTACTATCAGCAAAATTTACTTAGACACTTACTCCAAGGAAAAAATACAGGAAGTCCTTGACTCAACAGCCCAACTGAGCCCCAAATTGCCATTGTTAAATAAGACTGTTATTCAGTGAGTTTTGCCCAATTTAATGACCTGTCTTGCCACATTCTATATTGCTATATAATATGATTATATTATTTATTCTATAAATAAATAAGAATGTGAGCATTACAAATATATTGGTAATGCTCACATTCTTATTCATTGATAGATTTAAAAGTAGATTTGCAACACTACTGCCTAGATGACAATGCCAGAATCACAGAAAAGATCAGTCGTAATAATAAAGGCAAGTCTTATCATTTGGCTTATGGTAAATCAATTAAAGATGCCTCTTCCAAGATGTACATATTGATCCTGCATTTTGTAAACATAGCAATTCTCTTCCACTGCAATGGACTGAGAACAGCCAAAAAATTGCACTTCCCAGTTACACAAATACAGGCAGTCCTCAAGTTACGACTGCAATTGAGCCCAAATTTTTTTTTGCTAAGTTTAAACAGTTGTCAAGTGAATATTTGCCCATTTTATGACCTTTCTTGCCACTGTTGTTAAGTGAATTATTGCAGTTAAGTTAGTTAACACAACTGTGAAACAAATCTGGCTTCCCTGTTGATTTTGCTGGTTAAAAAGTCATAAAATTACATGACCCCGGTACATTGCAACCATCATAAATATGAATCAGTTGCCAAGTATCTGAATTTCGATCATGTGACCTCTGCAAAGGTTGTAGGTGTGAAAAACCATCAAAGATCATTTTTTCAATGCCGTTGTAACTTCGAATGATCACTAAGTGAACTATTGTAAGTCAAGGACTATTTGTGTTTTATTCTTCTCTTCGAGGCTGATGGAATATGCAGCCCAGTATGTTCCTCGCATGAATGTACTTGTTGCCAGATATATTCCCCATTTCATTCACCTCATCCCCTAAAATAGAGTTTGAGTTGTTTCAAAAATTGATACCAAAATTGACTTGAGATTTTGGAGAATCATACAGTTGTTGAAAAAGGCTATTTAGATCATCAAGTCCATGCTCCCTTTTTACTTCACCAATCCAGATTGAAGCAGTCCTGACAAATGACTGTCTAAACTTTGTTTGACCATACCCAGTGAACAAGAGCCTACCGAGTCCCTAAATAATTGGTTTCTATTGTCAAATCCATTTTCTTGTGAGGAAAAATTTTTTTCCAGGCACAGAATTACAGTCGACCTACCTGTAACTTAAATCTATTCTTCTCTGTCCAGTATTCTCAAATGTCATACCACCAAATCAGTTTGCAATCACCTTCCATTCTGAGATCTTTTTCACAAGTACTGTTAAAATCCACCCAATTTACATATGCTGTACATATTTGCTCTTGTCCCACAGAAAACATTAGAAATGGCCCTTCATTAACTTCATCATTTTCCTAACCTATCTACATTCTTTGAATTTAATTTCTTCGTTTTAGAGTCTTCTCTAACTCACCCAATTTTGGGTCATTTGCAGATCAGATAACTCTCCTTCTGCCTATTCATCTGAGTCCTTAATAAGGACAAGCCTGGTAAATCACATTAATTAATGTCACTAGAAAAGCAAAAATAGTCAAAGGACACAGAGACCAATGAACCTGATGGCACTTTACTCTGGTTGAGTGAGATGAACGCTCTTTAAAGATAATTCTTCTGAGATATTACATAAAGGTTGGATATGCTATCAGTAAATATACCTTCTTCTGTATATCCTAGAATGCCATTCCTCTGGCGCTAGAGATGAAAACTCAGCTTCTCTCAAATCATCCATCCATCAGTCTCACACTTCAGTTCCATGGCTTCAACCGGCACTCATAATTTCCTCGTGGAATACATTACTTGACTGAAAATACTACCAGCAGGCATTTTATTGTGTGTTTCACGAGCAGCTGGGCTGTTGCTTCTTGTCTTTTTACCTGAAGAAGTCCTTTGTGTTGGCCTCAGCATTTTTTCCAACCTTAACTCATTGTGAGCTTTGCTTCTCCTGACACCATTTCTATAGTTTTGGGCTGCTTCAATGCGCTCTGGCTTTGTTGACCTGTGTCTTTTCCCACTTTGTATATGTGCCACACTCTGTTTTGTTATGGAGTAGTTTAAACTCCATGTGAAGCTCCATTTGCTTCTTCTGTCATCTTCCCTTTTTCTCTCCCTCTCCTTCTCAGCCAAGTTTTTAAGTGTTTCCTACCTCCTTATTCCTCTCATTTTAGTTAGATACTGTATCTTGATTTGTTTATTTTACGTGGAATGAAGAATTTTCTTTGGCATTCACTGAGGAACCCATCGGTATTCCTATTTTAGATTCTGAAAGTTTGGCAGGTACGTATCGGCGTAACATGCCAAATCAAATCTCGTTCTAATCATGAATAAGCTGCTTACTCATCACTGGTGTGTCAGACAATACGGCACACTGCAGTCACTGCCAGACTGATTACCCTCCATTTTGGCTCTTACCCCAACTGCCGTTGTGGTTTTCGATATTCAAATATTCTAGAAGAAATCATGATCAAGGTCAGAGCCCTGATGGCTGAGCTTTTTCCCAACCTTTCACATCATCATTTTGCCTTCATTGTCCAGCGCTCCAAGATGAAAATCCTTTGGATTTGGACAATTTGGAAAGGCTCATTTCAAAGGTGATTCCTCAGTTATAGAACTGGTAATAGCAAGATGTTGTTGGAAGAAATGTCCATCTGGGTTCAGTTCCAAGTGGGGAGAAAGACACTGGAAACATGGAGGCTGCTTAGGATGGTTTAATGCTGACCATGGGTTTGAAGTCCTGGGTAGCTGGCCACATGGAGCGGAGGGTGAGTGTCATTTATACCCTCTCTTGGGCTTTATCCTTGAGCTTCCTGTTCCTATAGCAGGGGTATGTATCCTATTGGTTGCAGACTCCCATTTGGAATCATGTTTGTCTGAATCCAGTTTGGTTGAACCTTGCTGGGTGATGTAATGAATGTAATGACTTGGTTGTGCCATGTGGTGAGCTAGATACTCCTATTATGTCATGGAGGGTCATGTTTTAATCCCATCACCCTAAAACTGAGGTCTTCTGTTTTGTAGATAGGCTGGCCCAGTCTTAATGTGCACCAAATATCTGCTGGGGGCAGGGAGCTGCTTTCTGTCTTTAAAAGCCTGCTTCTCCTTTGCTCATCCATGGAAATATAATATCCTGCCTTCTTAATATTTCCCAAAATGTTTCATTCTTCTAGGAGAGGGATGGGTATTAAAAGAAAATAGACATGATAGTAGTTAATGCATCAGGCACCATGATTAAGGAGAAAGAGGAAGGAAGCAATATGCTTCTAAAACAGCTATCCTTTTCCAGAAAGAAGAGTGGAGTGGAGTTGGTGCATAAGCGCACCAAGGTGCCTACCATCCCTGTCCTATTGTTTCTTTTATTTTTCTTATATGTACCCATTTCATGTATTTATAACTATGTANCTTTTATTTTTCTTATATGTACCCATTTCATGTATTTATAACTATGTATATACTTATACCTATTATCTTGTAAGCGATTGACTACTTCTGCTGATCACTGGCTGATCGGGTCTCACTGGCTCAAGGTCGACTCAGCCTTCCATCCTTACTGGATGAGTAAATCGAGGACCCAGATTGTTGGAGGCAATAGGCTGACTCTATAAACTAGTTAAAGAGAGCTGTAAAGCACTGTGTAGTGGTATACAAGTCTAAGTGCTAGTGCTATTCCTCCCCCTCTTTCCTTCTTTTTCCTTCCTCGCTCTCTTCCCATCTTTCCTCCTTTTTCTTTGTCTTTCCTCTTTCCCCTTCTCCTTTCCTGTCCCTTCCTGCATACTCAAATGCATTTCTCTTTTTGTTTTGGTTTTAGTTTGTTTTGCTAGCCCTCTGCCAGTGAAAACAGAGTTTGAGGAGGGGTGTCTTTTGCTGTTTTCAGGGCAGCCCCTGAAAACAGGGCCAGATCTAAGTACCCCACAGGCTGGATTTAGCCCACAGGGCTTGAATTTGACACCGCTGGTTTACATGATACATCTATCCATGTTAGACCAATTTTCTGGCACTGCTCTGATGACATGGAAATAAAAGTTGGAGCAAACTGTTTTTAATCCGATAAATACCCAGAGGAGATTCCAAGTGTTATTCACATTATCAGCTTTCACTTTTATTGGACCTTTGTTGCTTTATTGCCTTTCCTCTTAAGTAGTCTGACTCTGCTCTCTGAGAAATGAAAAACCTTAAAGGGAGGGCAAGTGATAACTAAAAGCAGGAGATAGCTAGTGATAACCACAACAACAACAGTAGAAAGAGGCAAGGTAGTTTGTGCAAGGGAAGATTTTATGGTCTAAATTGGAAATATTAAACTATGTGAAGTGGGAGNTGATAACCACAACAACAACAGTAGAAAGAGGCAAGGTAGTTTGTGCAAGGGAAGATTTTTTGGTCTAAATTGGAAATATTAAACTATGTGAAGTGGGAGGCTTTTGTGAATAGGAAAAGAATAGGGAAATTGATAGTACCTGCAGTTATGGATATGTATGAGAAGATGACATTGTAGTAGCTGGAGACAGAAGCAGAGGTGGTATTCAGCAGGTTCTGACCAGTTCTGGAGAAGCGGTAGCAGAAATTTTGAGTAGTTTGGATAACCGGCAAATCCTACCTCTGACTGGCCCCACCGCCATCTATTCTCTGCATCTCAAGTCCCAGCTAATCAGCTGGGTCTTCTTTTGTTGTCCTGCACAGGAGAATGGAGTTGGAAAGCTGCTTAGTGGGGTGGGGAGGGAATGGGGATTTTGCAGTATCCTTCCCCTGCCACGCCCACCAAGCCCACCACACCCACCAAGTCAAGCCCACAGAACCGGTAGTAAAAAAAAATTTGAATCCCACCACTGGACAAAAGCCTCAATTAAAACAAGCTAGAAAAAAAATAGGAAATTATAAACATTTTGAAGTAGAGATCAAGCAAATGTGGGAAAAGAAAGAAAATAATAGCAACGCCAATAGCGTTTCATGTGCTGGATACCATACCAAAAGTCCTGGGGGGGAAAAACCCTTGAGCATAATTGCAATGGATAGAATTTCAGATCATCAATCACTTAGAACAGTGCATATATTATAAGAATACCTACAACTATCATAGATCCTTGGGAAAAGATTCAATAATCAAAGCCAAAACTAGCTGGTAGAATGTCTAACAATAACAGCAAAAAATCATGCATTATGCCGAGATTTTGTGGAGCTGTACTGGCTTCCATTTTGTTTCCAGGTTCAAGTCAAGGAGCTGGCATTGAACATTAAAGCCCAATATGGCACGAGACTGGGATATTGGAGGGACCCTCTTCCCAATTCTTCCCAATCTCAACGCATGTCCCACTAGATCTAACAGGATAAGTATGTTATGGGGTTACATCATCTAGAGCAGGGGTGTCAAACTCAAGGCCCAGTTCTGGATCTGGCCCACGGGGTGCTTAGATCTGGCCCACAAGGCACCCTGGAAACAGCAATGGAACAGCCTGCAGTGCTTCTGCCAGAGAAAAACAGAGCTCCGTTTTTGCTGGCATAGGATTGCAGGACGAAATCACAGCCATGTGACCTGATCATGTGACCTTGGGGATGCTGCAACAGTTGTAGTGTGAAAACTGGTCATAAGTCTCTTTTTTGAGTGCTGTTGAATGGTCCCTAAATGAATGGTTGTAATTGAAGAGTGCTTTTTTTTTTTCCAAGCGGCAAATGGACTTTCTGGTTTTTCTTTGAAGACGTTTCACTTCTCATCCAAGAAGCATCTTCAGCTCTGACGGAATCCTTCCAATTCCCTACCATCCAGTCAGAACTGAAGAAGCTTCTTGGATGAGAAGCGAAACATCTTCAAACAAAAAGCAGAAAGTCCAGTTGCCTCTTGAAATAAAAGCAACTTTGGGACATGATGACTGAGAATGTTGCTTTTAATGCTTCTTATAACTATTGTACTAATCGAAGGCGTTAATTCACAGGTCTGAAACACCAGTCTAGAAGATACCGGTCATGGGAACAATTTTGGATATCTACAAACCAATCCACTCGACTGTATGATTTGACAGTATCCAGGCCCCCAAGCTATGCCCACAGAATGGTAGTAAAAAAAAATTTTGAATCCACACCACGTCATAATGTTTTAGTTAACAGTTGTTTCATATTTATCGATTGCATTGGATTGTTGCATGCCATCCAGAGTCTCTTTCAGTGAGAGGGACAGCCTGATACAGTTTGTATTAATAAATAATTAATATATATTTTCATGCCCACCTAAACGCATAAGCTTCTTCCACATCCGTTGGTTTTGTGGTCCCCCCCCCCCCCACCCCTCTCCTTCCTTTCAGAGAGTTCAGCCATCACCATGGACGCTAAATATATATTTATAATTATTAGTATATATATATATATTACACCGTGGGATAATACCCGAAGGAACCTGAAACAGCACACATTGTAAGTACTTGTGCGAAAACTGATATATACATATATAATATTTAAGCTTTCGTGGGTACTTACATTGAATGCAGTTCAGCTTAAGGCACTAACAATGACATGGGATAGATTTACCCGAAGGAAGCTGAAACTGTGCATTTATATATATAGTATATATATATATATATATATATATTATACTATTTAATTATATATATATAATATATATATATATATATATATATATAATATATATATACACATACTATATTATATATATAACATAATATATATGGATCTTGGTTCCAACCCCCCACCCAACCCCCTACCAATCAGAACCCAGCCAAACCCCACCCAATCAAGTCACACCCCCACTAGCAGTTAAAAGGAAGAAGCAGCTGCAAGCCTCAATTACTCTGAGAAGCACAGAGCTGTAAGAAAACAAGCCTGAGTGATGAATGAGACTTCATCGAAACGTTGCCTAATACTTCCAATTCTACGCGGGGAGAAAACCGAATAAACCGAGGAGATCCACATACAAATACTCGCGAAAAACCTCAGAAAACATATATATATATATATACATTATAATATATATATATATATATATATATATATATATATATATATTATATATATATATATATATATATATATATATATATATATATTTGTTTTTCAAGCCTCTTCGTGGTACTTTACATGTGTGCCTGTTTAGCTTCCTGCGGGTATTATCCCACGTTTCATTGTAGTTCTGTTAAAGTTTGTAGCAAACGTCTTTCAGCAGAATCTCATCCTGGCATTCCTCAGGCTTCTGTATGGGAAGTGTGTCTCACAGTTCTGCGTTTTCAAATTGAGGGCTGGGTCCATTCTGATGTGGCTATGAGCTGGTTCTGGTTCATTGGACCTGGAAGTTGATTGATTGGTGTTTCTGTTTCTTCTGTCTGTTTTGTGGTTTGATTGATCTGGAACCCTCTGTTGGAGGCTTTTCACTGCCATCATTCAGGAAGAGGTTAGTGAAAGCCTGATGATGGCAGATGAAGATTCTGCTGGAACGCTTGCTACAACTTTAACAGAACTACAAATGATGTGCGGATTAATACCCGAAGGAACTTAAAACAGCACAAATGTGAGTACCCGCGAGAGCTTAAAAAAAACAAACTAATATATATATATATATTATTAATATATATATATATATATATATCTATATAATATGTTTTTTTTTTTTTTTTTTTTTTTTTAAGGCCTCTCGCGGGTACTTACATTGTGCTGTTTAGCTTTCCTTCGGTATTATCCCACTCATGTAGTTCTGTTAAATTGTAGCTCATTGTAGTTCTGTTAAGTTGTAGCAACGTTTTCAGCAGAATCTCATCTGCCATCATCAGGCATCATTCAGAAGCCTGATGATGGCAGATGGAGATTCGCTGAAACGTTGCTTACAACTTTACAGAACTACAATGAGCGTACAACTTTAACAGAACTACAATTGACTGGATAATACCGAAGGAAGCTAAACAGCACCAATATATATATATAATATATATATATATATTATATATATATATATATAATATATATACTAAGATATATATATTATAATATTGATTCAGGATATGCAGAAATCCTGCAGCACTGGGATGTTCCTGTCTCCTCCGTTCGTGTTTTAAAACATAGGTGGGAGGGATATGAGATAACTTTCTTAATCCTGCGAGAGTCCATGACAGGTTTAAACAGATTGGGGAGGGGGAAATCATGGTGGTTTCCAAGGCTGGCGAAAGAACTCATTTAAGTCTCTTATGAAAAGTCTTACAAACATTTATTGGTCATTATTCATACAAAAACAAATGAGGAAAGTAATGAACAGTATGCCCGTTCTGGAGTTTCTTTCCAACAAGCTTATAGCTTTGCTAATCCTGAAAAAGCATTTAGTGGCTAGGGTCTACTTGATTGGTATTTCCTGGAGCTAACCCTGTTTTCCCCGTAAATGATGACCCTTACCTTGAAAGTAAGTCCCTAAGCTTGATTTTTACAACACGTACCCCTATAAGCCCTACCCCCCAAACAAGCCCTAATTAAATCCGCACCCACTCAAAGAGTGTACAGGTACAAAATGAAGCTAGGTTGGGGATGGAGGTGGAGGCTGCCCTACTACACCTTTGGACAGTTGTAGGCCGGTCTCCACACCCCGACACCTGCCTTGCCGGCCATCTTCTTCTGCCAGCCAGCAAGGCTTTCCTGTGAAGGCCTTCTGTAGCTGATAACAAATCTCCACGATTGATCTTGAGCTCTGTTATTGCCTGCAAAGGCTTTCAGTAAAGCCTTGCCAGCCACAGAAGAAGAAGTTCCTGAAGGCCTCTGACAGTAAAAAGGAGGCTGGGGGCAAAGCGCACAAGTGAGGTTAGTCAGTGGATGACATCCCCTGAAAATAAGACCTGGTGCCTTTTTGGTGGGAAAAATATATATAAGACAGGGTCTTATTTTCAGGTAAACATGGTACCTATGGTTGTGAAAATTGTATCTTAAAAAAAACAAGACAGGAAGAAAATCGGCTCATTTGAGCAATGTTGCTGGAGAAGGCTCCTGTGTATTCCTTGGACAGCAAAATTGACTAACAAGCTGGGAAGAGTTGGCAGTAAAAGGAAACCAGGCCACCAAAGAACATGATGTCTGGACACCATCAAAGCTGACATCAGATAGAACATTGATAAATTCAAAGAAGCAGCATGAGATTAGAAGATGTGGAGAAACCTGGCCAAAAGAATCGCCAAGAATTGGACACGACTGAATGGATAACATCATCATCATCATGTGTTGGAGGACTTAGAATGGTGTTAGTAAATTGTGACTCAATGCCAATTGCCTCATATATCGAGATGCATTAGGGCAGGGGTGTCAAACTCAAGACCTGTGGGCCGCATCTGGTCTATGGAGCCTGTGATAACCCAAGGCATGGCACAAAGGCAACACAGTCAAATAAGCAGTAAGAGTCCATTTATTATCTCCAACTTTGCCCCCAGTATCCAGGCTACCTTTGGCTAGAGAAAACAGCCTCGAACTATAGAAAATTCAGTCCAAAACAAGGTACACACAAACTGTAACATAAAATCCAAACAAACCAAACTGAAGTAAATATCATGACAGGGCAGGAGAAGGAATTTCAGAGTTGAAAGCATGGTAAAATTCACACAGTAGGGAAGATGCCAGTAACACAGATAAGCCACACGATACAAGATAAATTCACATTTGCTCCCAACAGCTTGCTGCACACAGCTTGCCTTTTTTTTATACACTTGTCCCCAGATGCAGCTAATGAAGGGAATCAGGGCCCTTTCCTCCCCTCATAAGTCACGCAACCTACGTTGCTCCCTTCTCTGTTCCTCCCTGTGTGTCCTAGGATGAAGAGGGGGTGGGCCTGCATCTTCCTCTGAATTCCCTCTCCCTTGCTCTACCTCTCCCCTGCTCTGCCCAGCCGGACTTTGCCCTTCCCCAGTGTCTTCCACAGCCAATGGAACCACACTCCCACTCCCTGTCAGCTGTTCAGCTTCCTCCTCCAAGTCAGATTCTGACAGGGGCATGACAGAGCTGTCCTGGAAAGTGTAATGGACCAGCCTGCGTCGCTTCGGCCTGGTCTACGCATTGCAAAGAGAAAACATGCCAGCAGTTTTGGAGTGGCATCAAGCTGGCCACGCCCACCCAGTTGGCACACCCACCACAGGGTCAACCATAGCCCTGATGTGGCCCTCAATGAAATTGAGTTTGATAACCCTGCTCTATAAAATACATTTTAACTCATCAAATCCTTACACTAAATAAATGCACCTAGAACAGCTATTGCTACCCTCATTGCTACTTCATGTTGTTATTGCTATTTATTTTCCTAGTCATCCTACAATGAGCTCAGGTATCATGTATTATTCATTGTTCATTTTTCCTTTAAAATAACTCTCAGGTACATTAAGTAGAAAGGCTGGATGAGTTCTCCGAAGACACCAAGAATAATACCTTTTGTTTGGTTTTGGCTTGTAGGAAATCAATCATTATGACTGGTAATCTACAATTTATGGCATAGGTTATTTTGCAAATGGAATCCACGTGGTTTGTTCAATAAGCCATGATTAAATAAACCATGGCTTAGCACAAGGGGCAAATCTTTCTTTATGGTTGTTGGAAGAAATATCCATCTGGTTCAGTTCCAAGCCAGGAGAAAGGCACTGGAGACAGAATGGAGACTGGAGGCTGATTGGAAAGACAGTCCATTTATTGATGAACAGAACCACATATTTGTAGTTCTGGTGCTGCTGACCACATGGAGTTGAGAGTAGGGAGTATTTATATCTTCTGTTGGGCTTTGCACTTGAACTTCCTGTGCAAGAACATGTATTCTATTGGCTGTTGTCAGACTCCCATTGAGGCCATGTACAAATCCTAGGACTTTGTCTGAGCTAAGTTTGGTTGAAGTTTGAACTGCTGGGGGTGGTGAAACTGAAATGATCCAACAAAGGGGCTTTGGGGAATTCTTACTGTGGCTGAGGGCTAATCCTACCTTTGTTGGATCTTGGGTGAGGGTATCTGCTTATGAATAGACTAGCTATCTCTTTATCCCTTAAGTGCTGATATCTACTGAGGGCTATTAAGGAAGGTGGGTCTGCTTTCCAAGAGCACGTCTCTCCATTTTCTCATCCAGGGGAATATAATATCTGCCTTTTTAATATTTCCTAAAATATTTCATTCTTCTAGGAGAGGGGTGGGTGCTACATGGCTAAACAGAGAGTTTAAGAAACATGAACTTTCCATTCTGTTATGTCATATATTATTTACTGCTAGGATCATGAAACACTTTGAACTGATTTTTGGAGCACACAGGAGCACAAACATCGTATCAATGTGTGATTTTTTTTAAAGCAGTATATTTTTTTTCCTGAGGTTTTGTGTCTCTCTTTTAAAACCCTGCAAAGCATCTGTTGGAGATGAACTCCAAAGCACAACCCAGCCCCTTTTACTCTATCATCTTGATTCTAAATACTGGCCAAATTACAACAAAGTCTGATCAGATAAGAACAAAACAAGAAGTAATAAAAGAGATTAACTTTTAAAAATGGAACCAAACTATAATTTTCCCCCAGAACAGCTCCTTACTATGCTTTCATTATTGTTTCTCTGCTTTCAATTACATTTTTGGTTAATTGAATTTCCATCTCCACATACACACAATTGAAATTTTATCTTTTGCATTCTTCAGCCATTGATTTCCTCCCCTATTCAACTCGTGCTTGACACAGAGCTGAATACAATTAAAATGAGATGCTTCTAACTTCTCTTGACAATCCTCGTAATAAATAGCTGATGTGTAAAATGTTTTGTCTCTTAAGTTCATATCACATGGAATGGCACCGACAACAGCCAAACGCTTGAACTTTTAAGTGCTATGATGAGGTACAAATTCCTTTCCCCTTTATCAAAATCACACAGCTGAAAGGTGCATTATTACTCCATGCTGAAATCCAAATTAAAAAAAAAAATCATAGACAATTGTCTGCCTTGCCTCAGCATGGGTAGCCCACTACTTTTCTGAAGAATAGTGGATGAATAATAAAAAATACAGTTAGGCCTCGACTTACAACTTCAATTGAGCCCCAAATTTCCACTGCCAGCAAAATGGTTGCTAAGTGGGTTGTGCTCCATTTTACAACCTTTCTGGCCACAGTCCTTAAGTGAATCACTGCAGTGGTTAAGTTAGTCACACGGTTATTAAATGAATCCGGTTTCCACATTGACTTTGCTTGTCAGGAAGTTACAAAAGACGATCACATGACCCTGGGACACTGCAACTATCATAAATACATGCCAGTTGCCAAGTATCCAATTTTTGATCAGGTGACCATGGGGATACTACAATGGCCTTAAGAGTGAAAAATGATCATAACTCCCTTTTTTCCAGTGTCATTGTAACTGAATGGTCACTGAACAAATGGTTGTAAGTTGAGGATTACCTCGACAGAGATTTCGGGCCCATATCAGTTGACCTCACCTCTGCCAAATGACACAATCACACTTAGGGTGTCTGTGATGACCTAGGAAGCAGCACATACATAACAAATTCCCAAATGTAAATAAATTTCCTTTAATGCCTCCAACTTGGCCCCACTGTTGAACTGTTCGCAGCTGGAGATTAAACTCTTTCCAAAATAGTCTCCAAAAGAAAGAAATACAGTCCAAACTCAAAGAACAGATAACAGAGAAATAAAAAACCAAAACAAACTGCATTGAAGGAATTTCCAAGACCAGGATAATTAATTATGAACTTCAAGAAGACAACAAAGCACAGTCCATTGGAAGAATGCCAACCAAGATAAACCTCAGCCAGAAATAAAACACGCTTTGCTTCTAGCAACGCTGTGTTTTACACGCCCTTCCTATGTACTATTCCTACCAGCTGCAGCCAATGAGGGGGATCCTCTCCAATAAGCCACATTGTTCCCTTCTCTGTTCCTCCCTGCGTGCCCTAGGATGAAGAGGGGAAGGGCCTGGGTCTTTCTCTGACTGCCCAGCTGGCCTCTGCTCTTTCGGAGCCTCTTCCACAACCTCCGGAGCCACACTTCCACTCCCTGTTGGCTGTTCCTCCTCTTCCTCGGAGTCAGTCTCCAACAGGGGCATGACAGTATCAGCCTTACCAGACAGACTAGACCAGGGCTGTCAAATTCACAGCCCACAGGCTGGATGCGTCACACCCATGCACAGTTTAGTGAAGGGGAGAAAAGTCATGATACATCACATGATGCCACCATGACAACATGATTTTAACACCCCTGGACTAGACAATAAAGACAACCAGATTCTACTTTGTTGTAAGGCTACATTAATAGAATCTTGCAAGTTGGAAAGTACCATTTTCCTACCATTTCCACTACAGCCTGAGAAAATAGGCCATTCTGGCCCTCTTGCCCAGGGATGGGCTTCAAAAATTTTAGCAATGGGTTCTCTGTCCGGTTGCTGGGTTGGCATGGCCATGGTGGGTGTGGCCAAGTCAGCCTCCTGCACTATAGCGAGGGGGACATTTTTGCCCTCCCCGGGCTCCGTAGGCTTTCCTTGAGCCTCTGGGAGGGCAAAAACAGCCCCCGAGAAAGCGAAAACAACCTCCCTCATCTCTGGAGGCTCTCTGGAAGCCA
Organism: Laticauda laticaudata; assembly: GCA_004320025.1. Taxonomy (NCBI): domain Eukaryota; kingdom Metazoa; phylum Chordata; class Lepidosauria; order Squamata; family Elapidae; genus Laticauda; species Laticauda laticaudata. Next base: position 137,064 of record BHFT01003554.1, read on the forward strand.
GAAACTGACCTATTTCAGGCCTTCCTGAAATTTTGGGTGGTCTGTTTTTTGCCCTCCCTGAGCCTTTGCATGCGCCTTGCATTTTGGATACCTGTATCCAAAATGGACCACATAGGGACTCCTGGGAGGGGCGGGGTGGGATGGGCAGGGCCAGCCAGGAGTGGGATTTGGGTGTTCTCCAAACTGCACACAATCTTAGGTAAGGGCTCTCCCGAACCCTGAAAATCCCCAGCAGCCCACCCCTGCTCTTGCCCAAACACTATTCAACTGAGGACTATGCGGTGTCTTATCTAACCATTCCTTAAGTAGCATCTCTTTGCATGGTCTCCCAAAATCTTTCCCACATACAGAGAAGTCTATTTTAGGAGCAAGAACAAGGATTTCAAGTCCTTACACTTTTGAACAATGTTGAAAAAAATGGTAGAAATAATGAGAGGCTGCTGTATATGTCCCCAGCCTGCCTTGCCACATCCAGCACAGTCTTGCTCTCTTTAACTGAGTACAGATGCCCATATGTCTAAATTTTGATTAGATCCTATTAAGCAGATATTTATCAACCAAGCATCTTGGAACATTAACCAGCAATCCAATTAAGAAAGAAATCAACGGCAGTAACAATGATGATCAATGAAGGGATTAAACGAGTAGATACTTAGGATGTATCATTTTATATTAGTGCTGCTTTGTGACTCTCTAGACTGGAAATATAGTTCTACTTAAATATTTTACTGTTTTAAGCCCCAAAATTTTCTTTGCTTAGCCATTATCCCATGCTATATGAATACAGTAGGAAGTTTCATACAACGCCGGATCAGGAAGGTTGCAAATTTCTCAAATTTTTATTAATAGCACGTCTCTCCAAGTTTTGGAAAGCAATAGACACTGAATACAATTATTGTCTCACCCAATATATTTCGAGTGATGAGTATGACAGGGATTCTCTTCCAGAAATCTCTAAATCATATGTTTGTATCAGGCTCTATTAAATCAGGCTTACAATATTTCTTAGGAGGACACAGGTCCATGCAAACCACTTCAGTCATCTATCTTGGATATTGACAGTCATGACATTTCTTTTTCTTTTGTTCAATCTGATTCTTGGAGTTTGTTGAGATCAGACTTCAGTTTTGCGGGCCAGCAGGGGAGTGGAGAGAAGATGCTTCCACATGAATGGCGGACAAGCGTGCATGAGCACACACAGCTCCATTTGTGTGAACAGTGGGCACTTTCTGTTCACACAACTGGGGATGAGCAGCATGCCATTTCTGCGGTTCAAGACTCGAAGGTGGGCTGCAGCCAAGACAATTGGCCAAGACAATTGCCTGCAGTTTTCTTGGTAAGGTTTTACAGAAGCAATTTGCCATTGCTTCCCTTGTTAGGGCTGAGATAAAGTGACAGGTCCAAGATCTCTCAGCTGGCTTTGTGCCTAAGGTGGGACTAGGTGTTCTAACCCAGTTCCCCAAACATGACAAACCCTCTGTAGTTAAATCAATGTTTCCTTTATTAGGAGCACCAGAAGCCTTGGCAAAAAGTCTCCCTCTCTCTCACACAGCAGGCTAACAAGTCTATCTGGCAGGGAGATGAATAGTTATCAATCACATCTATTCATCTCCACTCCCTGCCTTTTATCCCCAGAGCTAGGGTGGGGCTTTGCTAGCAGCAGCTCTTCCATCCCAAGGATCGGCCCATAGATTTCCCCTGCTCTCCTCCCCTTTGCCTTCTGCGCATCCATGCATCAGGAACTGGACCCAGCTGTTCCTCCTCTTCCTCATCAGCCACCTCCAGTCCTGGGGTCTGTTGACTCTCCATTTGAGGACTGACAAATGGCCCAGGCTCCCTCTCTCTCTCTCTCTCTCTTTCTCCCTCCCTCCCTCCCTCCCTCCCTCCCCTTCTCTCTCTCCCTCTCTCTCTGACAGCTCCATTCCCCTTCCTCCTCAGAGCTCTCAGGTTGCCATGATGCTGACCCTGACTCCCACACCTCCTCCTCCTCTGATTCAGCTGCTGGAGGAACTGGTGGCCAATAGGCCACAACACCAGGACTCACTGTTTTCTGGCTATCTAGCTTGATGGCTTTACCACTACACTAAAATGGCTCCCTATTCCTGACATATTGAATCCTTAACATGAAGTGAGAATGCAGGACATCAATGACTTTTGTCAAGCATGGAAACATTGAAAGTTTCTGGTACTGCAGCTTAAAACAAACCATGAAAAACAATTTTCCAACGACATGAATTAGGGTGAAATTAGGAATATGCACAGGTGTTCTTTTGTAGATAAAAACAAGCTGAAGCTGTCATATCACTCAAACACGGTCAAGCTGTCTCAATTTCCACATCCCTCCATTTTGGAACTATGTCATTTTAATTAAGCAAAAACCTGTTCCATTTCAGCTAACTGAGTTTTGTAAAAACAGAGAAGTTGTCAAAAAAAAAAATGTGGAATCGAACTGATTTGAAATGCACCCTAAAGCTGCCTTCTTGGTTGTTGTTGCTGGGGTTTTTTTTGTAAGCAATGTTCTGGTTTTCCCCCCCCCCCCCCCTATTTTNCCCCCCCCCCCCCTCTATTTTTGTTCAGGCAATGTATCTTGAGAAAATTTATAAATATGGTCCTCTTTAGCAGAACAGTCAAAATGCTGCTGGAGAAGAGGAACAAATCAAACCAAACAGAGAAAATTCTAAACGGAACAGAACCCTGGGTGAGGGCCAGAGGTGGAATTCAGCAGGTTCTGACCAGTTCTGGAGAACCGGTAGCAGAAATTTTGAGTAGTTTGAACAACTGGCAAATACCACCACTGACTGGAGATTTTACATTATCCTTCCCCTGCCACACCCACCAAGCCACACCCACACAGCTGGTAGTAAAGAAATTGAATCCCACCACTGCTGAGGGCCACTCAGTTATTAAGAACAGAGAGATAATGGAATGGAATGGAATGGAGTAGAGTAGAGTAGAGTAGAGTAGAGTAGAGTAGAGTAGAGTAGAGTAGAGTAGAGTAGAGTAGAGTAGAGTAGAGTAATGGAATGGAATGGAATGGAATGGAATGGAATAGAATAGAATAGAATAGAATAGAATAGAATAGAATAGAATAGAATAGAATAGAATAGGATAGAATAGAATAGGATAGGATAGAATAGGAATAGAATAGAATAACTGGAAGGGACCTTGGAGGTCTTCTAGTCCAGCCCTCTGCTCAAGGAGGAGAACCTATGCCAATTTAGATAAATGACTGTGTAAATTCTTCTTAAAAACCTCTAGTGATGGAGCACCCACAACTTCCTGAAGGCAAGCTGTTCCACTGGTTAATTGTCCTCATTGTTAAGAAGTTTCTCCTGAATACCAGGTTGCTTCTCTCTTTGGTTAGTTTCCAACCATTATTTCTTGTCCTGATCTCTGGTACTTTGAAGAATAATTCAACCCCTCTTCTTTGTGGCAGGCTCTCAAATACTGAAATACTGCTATCATGTCTCTCCAAATTCCTTTTTTTAGACTAGTCACTAGCCATACCCAAAGCCTTCATATAGTTTAGTCTACAGGCCTTTGATCATCTCAGTTGCTCTTCTCTGAACTTTCTCCAAAGTCTCAACATCTTTCAAATAGTATGGTGACCCAAATTAGTTGCAGTATTCCGGGTATGGTCATACTAGGGTTTTGTAAAGGGGCACTTTACAAAAGATACTTTACAAGGATGATGCTCAATTCAAGAGGGTTGAGTAGAGGAGTCAGGACCAAAATAAGAAAATGCTTCTCTCTTTCATGAAGCACTTCCTGAGCATGAAGAAGTTTCTCTGAGACATATAAACAGAATGTTCTTTATTAGAAGATGTTTCATCCAGTCAGAATTAAGGGAACAAAAGGATAGATGTTGGAGGAGGCATCAGAAGAAGTTGCTGCATCCAGTTGGGCAGTTCTCTATGAGTCTTTTGATTGTGCTGACTACCAAAACTGAACATTATTTTTTATTCAGCATATCCTTGTTGTACAATAAAATCCCCAAGGTGGCCATACTTAGAACTGCAAAATCTTGCGCACTTCCTATGGCCAACACTTCCAATCTACTTTCTAGCTGCACTTGGTTTTGTAAATACAAACAATGGGCAAATCCGAAATTTGGCATGCCTTGAGAAGCAGCAAATCACCTGAGAGCATTTCATAGGTGGAAAGGAGCTTAAAAAGAAATTATGGACAAAAACTATGCAAACTATGCAAACTATGGATAAGAACATGCAAACAAGCTAAAAACACTATTAACATGGACATCATCCTGCCCACACGCTTCTATCTTTCTTCGTGACTTCAATCTACCTCATACTAACTGGACCCTTAATGAATGTACAACTGAACCCACACATGAACCTTTATACAATGCAGTAACAAATCTGGGACTAGAACAACTAGTAGCCAACAATATTAGGCTTAACAACTGCCTCAATCTCATCTTCTGCTACAGTTTGAATTCAATTTACGGAATACAAATTAAAGAAGCTTTTTCCAACAGTGATTGACTTTTGTCTCAACATACGCCCACACAAAAATCATCACGACGGAATCCCCAATTATAACTTCAAAAAAGGCAACTATGATCTTATAAACAACGATCTCTCATCCCTTGATTGGCAATTTCATTCTCGGATGCAATACTGTAGAAGACCATAACAACATATTTTACTTGAAGTCAAAAGAGTCATCAAACTATATGTACCATTAGCAACTCCCAAAACCAGAAAAAACAAATTACCCAAACTTCCAAAAAGGAAACTTCAATCTAAAAAGAAATCACTTTGGTGGAAAAACAAATCTGGTCATGTTGCCAACTTCAAAAAGCCATACAAAAATTTATGCCACCAGATAAAAACTGAATGCACCAATTATCACATTAAACAAGAGGAAAACCTTCTATACACCAATTCCACCCGTGCTTTCTACAATTTTGTAAACAACAAACGAAAAGACTCAAGGTCCATCCCACCCCTGATGGGACCTAATGGTAAAGACTGCAATGACGGACACTATTAAAAGCCAATCTCTTAAAACACATTTTTTGGCTCAGTTTTTGTAACAGCAATGGATCATGTCCAGTATTTCCTAGACGAACCACAGACAACTACAATGATCTAATACATATTGATTTTACAGAAGACAATGTTGAAAAAGCACTACGCAATCTAAAACCTTCTCTATCTTATTGGTCCGGACAGAATATGTGCCTACTTCTCAAAAGCTATCCACTGCCATAGCTGAACCTCTAAACATAATCTTTGAAAAATCTTTTAGGACCAACTCCTTGCCAAAACTATGGTCAAAAGCCATGGTCATCCCCAGCTTCAAAAAGGGAGACCCCAGCCTACTTGAAAATTACGACCAATCTCTTCATGCTGCGTCACCTGTGAAGTCATGGAATCAATTATTAACCAATCCGTTATCCTCCACTTAGAGACAAACAACCTACTCTCCAATAAACAATTTGGATTTCGGAAAAAACTATCCCGTAATTTGCAACTCTTTACACTGCAAAAACATATGGACTACACAACTCGATCAGGGCAAAGCAATAATCGCAATATACATAGATTTTTGTAAAGCCTTTGATTCAGTGGTATACGACAAACTACTCCTAAAACTAAAATCTTTTGGTATCTCTGGACACCTGCATAACTGGATAGAAGCATTCCTGTCAAACGGACAACAAATGGTCAAAATTGGGAGCGTCCTATCAAATTCTGTACCTGTCAACAGTGGTGTCCCCCAAGGCAGTGTTACAGGACCAACTCTTTTCATACTAAAATGACCTCTGTGATCGTACTAAGAGCAACTGTGTTCTCTTCGCTGATGATGTAAAGCTATTCAACACCACAGACAATACTGCCAACATTCAAAAAGACTTTGAAGATGTATCAGAATGGTCAAACAAATGGCAACTTCAAATCCCAACAAATAAATGTTCTGTCCTACAAATTGGCAAAAACCAAACAGAAAATAAAATACAGGCTGAATAGTCAAGAACTTGTTGATGGTCCAAACTCTGTCAAGGATCTTGGAGTACTCATCTCTAATGATCTAAGTGTGAGAGCCCACTGTAACTACATAGCCAAAAAGGTGTGAGAGTTGTTAACCTAATCTTACGTACTTTTTCTCTGGTAATATTACACTAATAACTAGAGCATACAAAACATTTGCTAGACCAATACTCGATTATAGCTCATCAGTCTGGCACCCACATTACATATCTGATATTAACACAGTTGAGAAAGTCCAGAAATATTTCACAAGAAGAGTTCTCTACTCCTCTACCCGTTGCAGAATACTTTATTGCCACCAGACTCAACATTCTAGACCTAGAAAACCTAGAACTACACTGCCTTCAGTCCGTTCTAAGTTTCATGTATAAAATCATACATTGCAATGTCCTACCTGTCAATGAATACTTCAGCTTCAACCAAAACAACACAAGATAATTGCCTCCAAGCAGCAATGAGTGAAGTGTCCCTCCTACGTTTCTTAGCAACTTGGAAGCCCAGAGCATTTGATACTGCAAATCATACTTAACTATCATGATTCATAGCCCAGATCATCTTATCTTTCATGGATTTCTCTAATCTCTTTTCAGGCTTTCAGTCATGCCTTGGTCAGAGCCTGAATCTGTGGAGGAAGATGAGCCGGAATAGGAACAGAAGGTGATGGAGAGGGCAGCTTCATTGACTTGGGAGGAAAATGGTGAAGGGCAGGCCCAGTCAGTCCAGGGCCTTTCGGGATTGGGACAGCTTGAAGGCAGGGAAGGGGGCAGAATAACCAAGAGAGGGCTAAGCAGTGAACATGAGAAACAGAGCTCAGGTGATGAGCAAGACCACCCTTCTTGTTTGAGGTAATTCCCCGTTAGGAGAATGAGGGCATACAGGGAGACATATAGAGAGTAGTGTTGGAATAATACACACACAGTACACAGATACACTGCACAGTAAATGTAGGTTTTTACTTCCAGAAAGGTTTAAGCAAAGTTCAAAATAGGCAGTCCAAAAGTCATTCACAGGTTAATCAGTCATTTTTCAATCCAGGGATATTCCAGTAACAAAGTCCAGTGTCAAAAACAGTTAAGTATCAGGCTTACATTAAATCCAGTTATATCAGTAAATTAGGAAAAATGGAGCAACAGCAATATTTCCAACAGAAGGAAATAAAGATACACTCTCATACTCCTTCTGAGACTCAGACAATTCAAACCAGGTTTCTGGCTCCATCTTATGGCCCATTTGAGAAACACACCCAATTGCATGCTCTTGCATTCCCTTAAAGAGATAGTACTAAAATGTTTATCCTGGTTTATATATTTCTAACCCAAATACCTGTTAGGAGACTCATATTCCTAAGATTGTCCCCTTTTGGTAAGATAATATATACAACCTTATATTCTAAGTCCATAATCTTCACAGCAATGCCTTATGCTTTATAAGCATAAAGCATAAAGCATCCATTGTTGACAAACTTAGATTTTTCTGTCTAATAGATCTCCATCCAATCAATGCTTTCCCAATAATACAGCAGTACCTCCGATGTAGATTTTCATGTATTTATGTCTGTAGCAAAACTTGCATCAGCATATGCAGTTAAACTCAGTTCATCTTTGGGCTCCAAATACAATGTATAATGCATTGTTTGTTTCAGATATCTTAACACATATTTAGCAGCTTGCCAGTGCCTTTCAGTGGGCTCAGTGTTAAATCTCGCTAATTGATTAACACCGGTCTAGGTATGTTCGGGTCCTTTCCCGTGTAAGATTAAGAATATCTTGGCGATGTTTTGGCGAGGTCCCACTCACCATCCTCAGGCTGGTGCTTTCAGCTTCGTGCCAGTGCAAGCAGTGTGTGATCCGAGCTGCCGTCTCCACCAATCAAGAGGTAGCAGCACAGCCAACCAGCCCAGCACACCAGCCCCCACCACGAGTATTTATAGAGAGATGGCAGCTCCATCATATAAATGTGTGTGTGTGTGTGTGTGTGTGTNAAGATAATGTTTGATTTCTCCTAACTGTTTTATCTTAAATTTATTTTCCAGCAGTGAAATTATCTCAGTAGCTTCTTCTGATCCTTGAGCACGGGGAGTGGAGAGAAAGCGAGAACAGTGCAGAGTGACCCAACTATTCAGGAGGAGAGCGCCCCACTACTCTTTACAAGGCACATCTGGGGACTGAGCCTTAAGGAGACGCTGTGGGGAGGGGTATTTGTTGGGAACAAATGTTGAATTCCTGGAGTGTTGAGTGCCGACATTTGAACTTTCCTGGATTCCTTGCATTCTTTCTGGATTTCTTACTTTGCAGCTGTGGGGCTCACAGTGTTGGGATGGATTATTTGCAGCCAGAGTCTATTTGAGGGTGTGTGTGTGTGTGTGTGTGTGTGTGTGTGTGTGTGATCACTTTGCTTTGAGACTTGCCAGAAACATGGGAGCATTTGGGAAAATTTGGAACAATAAACAGTTTGAACTGCCAGCTGCCTGTGTTATCTCTGTGCTGTGCCCCAGGTCATCACACTTTCCAAGTTGTTGACCATCCCTGTGTTCTAAGGTTGCAAATTTTATAGATTTAGAGAAATGCTTCCTCGTATTTCTCCTAAATCTCCTACTGTTGAGTTTTCTTTGATTGCCCTTGGTTTTCTCTCTCGCTGAAGAGTGAGTAAATTCGGTCCTATTACCGGGCTAACTCTCCCGTGTTGGTTAACCAGACCTTAATATTTTGTTTTTTCAAAAAGGAGAAAATAATACACGCACCCCCCCAATCTTGAGCTGCTTCGGCTGACCAACTCTATCCTACAATTTAATTTAATTTTTATCTTTAATCATCTTTAATAATGTTTTACATCAATTTACTCAGGCAAACGATTAAGAGAAACAGTCTATGCTTTCCTGTATCCTCCTACTTTTTAAAAAAGAATACTCGACACAGCCTTACCCAATTTCATAAGACTTGTGAAACATTCTTATTTAAGAAACATAAACCATCTCTGCAGTATACTTAAGACCACAGTTGATCCAAATATTGCTAAGCAACACAGTTGCTAAGTGAAGTTCGCTCCAGTTAACACAGTTGTTAAGTGAATCTGGCTTCCCCATTGATTTTGCTTGTCAGAAGGATGCAAAAGATAACAGGAGCTGAGACACCGCAATTGTCATAAATATGAGCCACTTGCCAAGCATCTGAATTTTGATCACATGACTATGGGGATGCTGCCATGGTCGTAAGTGTGAAAATTGGTCATAGGTCACCTTTTTCAGTGCCGCTGTAACTTCAATTGGTCACTAAACGAAGTGTTGTAAATTGAGGACTACCTGTATATGCAACGGCATGTGGGAATGACCTTGGGAGACAGAGAGAAGAGACACATCCAAGGGAATGGTTAGATCAGGGGTGTCAAACTCGATTTTGGCCTCCTGCAGCAGTCTGCTGGCCAAAAATGGGCCTTAGGGAGCAGTGCAAGGCCCCCTCATGTGGTCCTTTTTTGGCTGGCAGAGTGCTGCAGGAGGCTGTGGGGGCCAAAAACAGGCCATGGGGGATAGGGGCTGCGCATGGCCTTCCGTGCCCTATTTTGGCTGGCAGAGGTACCATGGGCTGGACCTTTGATATTTTGAGGCCAGCCCTATGGGCCATATTTAAGAACCCCACAGGCCAGATCTGGACCCTGGGCCTTGAGTTTTACAGCCCTGAGCTAAGACATCAGGTAAGTCCAAAATTGATTCAAAGTAGTGCCCTGTTTTAGTCTCCAAACTCCAATAAAGATACATTGAGGTTCTCTAAGCCAGCGGCCCCCAATTTTTTGGGGTACCAGGGACCAGTTCCATGGAGAGAAGTTTTTCCATGGACTGGAGGGTGCATGGTTTCGTGTGCTGCCTTCATTCTGCGGATGGGACTTCACTTGTTTGCACAGACCAGTTTCTGGCATGCCTTGGACCAGCCGGGATTGGGGGACCTCTGTTCTAAGCAACTTCCTTTATTATTGTTCATCTATAAAATGAAATCTTGCCAAACTAAAGGAGAGTATTTGCACTATAAAAGATATACTCTAAAAATTATTAGGGAAGAGCTGTCTTCACTCCCTTTCTTCCACATAAGCTATCTAAACTTTGTTGTTTTTTGTGTTCCTGGAATGCATTTTCTCTCTCCTTGATTTACAATCATCTCCTACAGGGTGGAAAAGTCAGAGTAAGCCAAGTTTGCAGAGATTCCTAGAATAGGGACCTCTGAGCCGCGGACCTGCACCGATCCATCAGCTGCCAGGAATTTGACTATGCAAGCGAGAGAAGCCCCATCTGCGCATGCATGGGATCCAGGCAGCACACAAAACCAGCCCCCACTCCTGGGTCTGCAGAAAAACCACGCTCCACAGAACCAGTCCCTGGCACCCAAAAGGTTGCGGGCCGCTGTCCTGGGCTACTAAAGGGGGTGATAAGTCACAATCTCAGGAGCGTACTGCTGATAAATTGACATACTAAGGTTCCATATGTCTTCAACATTAACCATTTTGTGAGTTTCCATAACACACTCCCAACATTCCAAAGAAGTACAGTCGCCTAAAATGTGAAGACACATATTTTGTGGATCTCTTCTGCATATTTTGTGAAGAATGTTGTCAATCTTTTGTGTATATGTTCTGAAAGAGTTCCATAACTGTACAGTTGTATGGATAACTTTTTAGGGATTCAACAATTTTCATATTTCTCACTAGGTCTGAGACATTATACCAGTATGGATTAAGTCTACCATTGTATTTTCTCCAGATAGTTTTATACTAACTCCTGAATTGTAAGTATATCCTATCTATGTAAAAAATGATTAGTGTCCCCAGTATTTTCTCTGTACTTACAATATAGTTGAAACTCCTATTATGCCAGTATTTCCTCTTTTAGATGCCTCCTTAATTTAAGAGAATCTCAAATTCTCTTCTCTCGCCACCCATCTTTTCCCAACTAGAGATCAAACACTATTTTTCATTAAGACTTTCTGAGGTACAAATGAAAGATAGTATGTTATGATCTAGCTAATGTTTACTTTCGTACCTGCTTCGCTTTTTCCAATAAATTTTTCTGCTACTCTGATTAGTTTTATGGAGATGTTCTACAAGATTCATTAGATTTGTTAATTTTCCCCGCAGCCCTCTGTGAAAAAAATAAATTTTGCTCAGAAATCCAAGGCGCAATTTGTGTCACTTCTGTGAATGATTCAAAGTGTTAAACATTGGTTGTATTTCCGCCTCTCCCTCCAGCTTTTACATTCCCAATTGGTTGTGTCAGTTTTAATTTGGGTCCAAAATGAACTTGGTATAAATAAGTTCTTAATTAAAAATGAGATTCTGATGTTCCCAATGATCAGTCTGGACTGGTAAACAATCATACTTCTTTCTAGTCCAATTTCCTTTTTCAAGAGCCTTGGCGATAGCAGTCTCAAAGGTTTTATATCGTATTTCAATCTCTGATAAGGAGAAATCTGTGATTAAGCCATGCTCTCTGCCTAATCCTGCTATGCTGCATCATAATTGAGGTTTTATGGAAAAGATATGAAACACACCAGTAGTATATGCCAAGAATATATATTCCCACAAGGTTCACCAAGGTGTGAAGAAAATCCCAGGTGTCCAACTAAAGCAAGCAGCTACTCAATGGTGTAGGAAAGTGCTTGAAGCAGAATATTACTTTAGTGGCAGTGACTTTATTTCATACTGCACAGGAAAAGACACTCCTATACAATGGTATCTCAATTCTTGACTGCTTCAAAACTCATTGAATTTGGTACTCAACACATTTTGATGCAAAAATGTTGTCTCAGTACTGACCATCGGAATCAGGTTGTAAGTGCCTTTTGGGAGGTTTGCTATAACCCCAGAGAGTCACTAAGGGCCAACTGTTAAGTGTCAAGTTTATTTAGCATTTGGCACAGTGGTGAGATTAATATTTTTTTTACTACCGGTTCTGTGGGCATGGCTAGGTGGGTGTGGCTAGGTGGACATGGCCATGTGACTAGGTGGGCATGGTTTTTTTTTGCAGCAACCTTCCCCCCCCCCGTTTTTGGGCCTTCTGGGCCCAAAACCCCTTTTGAAGGCCTTAAGAAACCCCTTAAGGAGTGGCTGGGCAAGGAAGAATGCAGTCAGCTATATCGGACATGCACACGATGTTGCGCATGCACAATAAGGACTGAGTGGGTGAGGAGGGGAGGGGCAACTGGGTCAGGGGCATTGCCAGCCAGAAGATACTACTGGTTTGGCGACCCATGCCAAATCCTTGCTCCCGGTTCGTCTGAACTGGTGTGAACCAGCTGAATACCACCACTGGTATGGCATGAGTTAGCCAGGGATCACCAAGGTGGCTGCCTGCCTCTGTGAAAATAATTTTTTCAGGAGGTGTTAACTTTACCCCCAGGACTCCTGAATGCCGGTAGGCAATCGTGGGAGGCTCCTTTCTTGTCCCTGCACAGTTTATTCGCTCACAGGAATCAAACTGCCGAGAAGCCAACCTCAAGGCCCAGCGTCTTACCATGTGAGCCACCACGGCCCCCAAGTGACAAGTACTTGTTTAGTGTCAACTATCATACAATATCTTTAATTTCACATGCTGCAGAGAATCCAACACACATCTACATAGACAGGGAAATGCCAGAACTACTTTTAGAAAATTCTGTGGAACATGCATGCTGGATAATAGAGAAAACCAAGGAATGAAAGACAAAGTCAACATAAGCTTCATTGGTTATAAAAACATCTTTGATTGTGTTGAACAGGCCAAACTATGGAAGGAACTTAGGAAAACGAGAATTTCAGAACATCTCATTGTTAGCATGTTAAAATTATATGTAGGCTAGGAAACCACAGTTCAGACTGAACATGGCAAAACAGTCTGGATCCAGGTTATCAAAAGAATGAGACTATATAATATATCCCTATTCTGTATGCTGAATATATATTGAAGGAAGGTAGACTGGAAGATGAGCCTGGTTTGAAAACTGGACGAAGAAATATAAATAGCCAGTGTTATTGCTGATGATTATTTGGTAGCTGAAAATGTAAATGATCTGCCAGCTCTAATTATGGAAGTCAGCAAGTCAACAATGAAAAATGGGCTATTGATAAATATAAAGAAAACCAAATTAAGGACAAGTACAACAGTCATGCTTATTTTTTCTCTCTCATTCAATATTGAAATCAGACATGGTATCCTTTCCCTGCCATGCCCACCACAGAACCAGTAGTAAAAAAAAAATCGAATCCCACCACTGATTGAAATGGTAGATAGCTTTTGCCTTTTTAATCTGTTCTGTTAACAGCAAGAAAGCCAGTAATTAAGACACCAGACTAGAAAGCAAGAGACAGGGAATTCTGCCTTAGGCACAGTACCAATTGGGTGATTTTGGGTGTATCACATAGTTTTACAAAGAAGTCAAGGTAAACCCCTTCTGAAAATCTTGACAACAAAACTATAAGGATAAGCCAGCTGGTGGGATCTTTGGTGCTCTCTGAACTCGGTAGTTTTCTTGCAGATGTTTCATTACCAAACAAGGCACTGATGAAATTACCTAGTTTGGTAGCTAAATATCTGCAAGAAAACTGCAAAGTTCAGAGAACATCAAGGACCTCCCCACCAGGTTTATTACAAATATTCTCTTCTATCAATACTCCAAGGAGTTTCCAGGAATCAATACTGACGAAAAGATACAACCAATACATAAAACATAAAAGGGATCAGCATTCAAGATATATATCAAGAACTAGTACTTTATAGGGTGGTAAAGAAGATCTTTGACAGATCATGCCTTCAAATGCTGTTATCTGTCTCTAACTTCAAAATATATTTCTACTTAAAACATTAGAATTATACAGACAAAAGTCTTCCGTATGGCACTCTGTATAGGTAGTCCTCGACCTACCATAATTCACTTAGCAACCATTTGAAGTTCTGACAGATTCCCCCAAAAAGTTATTTATGACTATTTAGGAGTATCAACCTCTGTGCACAGCCCGGTAGTCACATGATTGCATTTTGGATGCTTGGCAATTGGCTCATCTTTACTGCATGTATTCCATGGTCACATGACTGAGATTTACAATCTCAATTTTTGTCCATTTTCGGCAATTTTGCCCATTTCCAGCAGTGGTGGGACTCAAGAAATGTTACTACCAGTTCTGTGGCTTGGTGGGTGTGGCAGGGGAAGGATTCTACAAAATCTCCGTTCCTTTCCCACCCCACTAACCTGCTTTCCAGCTCCGTTGTCCTGTGCAGGGCAACAAAAGAAGACCCAGCCAATCAGCTGGGACTTGGGAGGCAGAGAATAGATGGGGGCGGGGCCAGTCAGAGGTGATATTTGCCAGTTCTCTGAATTACTCAAAATTTCCACTACTGGTTCTCCAGAACTCGTCAGAACCTGCTGAATACCACCTCTGATTTCTGGCCTTATAACATGTTTGTTGGTGAAGAAATATCTCTGAGAGGGAGGGAGGAAGAAGAGAGGAGAGGAGAGTAGAAGAGAAGAGAAGAGAAGAGAAGAGAAGAGAAGAGAAGAGAAGAGAAGAGAAGAGAAGAGAAGAGAAGAGAAGAATTGGTCTAGTTAGTTGACAGGTATAAAATCCAGATTCAATAATTTGTTATCTCCATGATCCATTTTCTGTAGAGTTGGCCATCAAGCAAATTGCCAGGCCTTGATTCCTGCCAAGGGGGAACGTTACAAATGAAGTCATTAGGACAAGGGCTTCTTCTTCAGCCTGTCATCTGGTAAAATGGGCAGCTCAACTACTTAATGATCTTCTTTCACACAATGTTCAATCTTGTTTAAGGTTACCATTTTACTGAGGTGATTAATTTGTGCTTTCCCATTCAGAATGCAAAAATACAAAGCCAGGTGAAGTCCTGTATGGAAAAGCACCACTTTTTGCATTCTGTGGCTGATGTCCAACAACTGTTCATCCAGATGGCAATTATCCACTAGAACAGGAAACAGATTTTTAGTTTTGCATATTCCATAATGGTCTTCAAAAGACTAAACATGATGGTGACAAAGCAGAGGAGATCTACAGGTCTCCCTTACACCTGTCAGTAGAGCAGGATGGCCATATGTGTTTATTAAAAGGCTCAGAAAGCTTCTGAATTCCGCTTTAATTAAAATATGCAGATGGATTATTGAAATAGGGAAGCCCCATGTGATGACCCAGGGTGGGATACAAAACAAACACAGTCACAGAAAACAGGTGAAGCCCATTTTTTTCCTTCACTTTGCTTCCAAGCTCCAGATATTCTTGACAGAAGACAAAAAACTCCCAAACAGTTATAAGAAGGAAAAAAGCAACACAAATCAGGCAAGATAAGGGCTGGAGGACATCCACAGATATCTGGATATTTGGGAAGGACACCAAACTCAGAGAGGAACCATAAACTAGAGATATTTTCATGCTTTGTTTCCAGCACTTATATGCATGTCCATCCTCTTATCCAGTTGTCACAGCTGCAGTCCATGATGAGGATCAAGGCCCTCTCCTCCCAAGTAAACCTCCCTTATCCGCTCCTCCCTGCGGGCCTTAGGATGGAGAGGGGATGGGCCTGGGTCCTCCTCTGACTGCCCAGCTGCCCTTCCCCAGCCTCCTCCCCAGCTCCTCTGCAGCCACACTTCCACTCCGTCGGCTATTCCTCCTCTCCCCCAGAGTCAGTCTCCACCAGGGGCATGACACCCCATAGCACTGACTTCTCAATGAAGAGTCAAAATAATGAAATCTTACTTTACTTGCATTTTATAATATTAAGTCAGACCTGTTAATGAAGGTTCAAGCCCATAATCTTTGGTCTTTGGCCTCTTCTCAACATTACTCTATCTTTATCCTTGTGGCTCTAAGAGGTTTAAATTATAAAATCCATCTTCACTTTTGGTTATCTCTTATCTGTATTATATGTCTCTCTGAATAGCCTACATGGCACTGGTAATTGCATGGAACTTCAGTGCGTTCATAAACTGATGTCATACGACGTTGGCTTGATGTTAAATCACAGCAGATATAAAATGCAGGTTTTGGGTAAATATGTTTTAGGTCCCAGTTTTATACCCCAAAAGTGTTTTTTCAAAAGGACTTTTGTTTTTCCTGGAAGATGTTTCACTTCTCATCTAAGAAGCTTCTTCAATTCTGACTTCAAATGCTGTTTATCTGTTTTGACCAAGTCCACTTGCCTTTTGAGAAAGCATTTTGGGGACAACCATGACCTGGATGACTGAGAAGCTCAAATTTACCTGTTATATAGCATTCATCATTGAAATTAGGTAGAAGATTTAAGCAAAAGATTATTTCAGCACTGGATTCATAATGGCATTTCGACGAGAAACAATGCCTTCCTTATTTCCTCTATCTGAAGAGCTATGCATAAACAGTGCTATTTAATTGTTTGGCTTGAAGTTGAAATCCTAATCATGGCAGGCATACTGTAGACTTAATAGATAAACCAAATTAAGACTTATTCTATTGATTTAAGTGTCTCTAATCTGTGTATGATTGAGTCTAGATCCAAATGTAATTATAATTCTCTTCCTCTTTCTTCTTCAGAAATGTAACTCCAGGAGCTCACCACTTGGAACAATCATCTTCCTAAACAAGGAAGGATAAATATCTCCACCAATGCATTCAGTAGTCTGAAACAGTGACTGATCCAAATTTGGAAGAAAATGACTGAAGTGTGTTTTTCTCCGTTTAGAGCAATAACTCGTTACACTCCCAGGAACTGTATACCACCAAGAACCCATCTTTTAACATGATTGCTGCCTATAAAAACTATAGCAGCCACTGACTGCAGATGGTTAAATTGTTGAGATAAATGGCCTCCTGCCCAGCTTCTGCATGGGAATGATAGTGCAGTAGCAAAATAAACTGGCTTATTAGATGTTTTTCTGAAGAGTGAAGAACTAAGTAGAATTATTAACAGACAGAGACTGATTGCCTGTAGCATAATATTCAGCCAGGAAGTCTCTTATGATATATAGTATTCCTATTGCAATCTGTCTCTCTTCATCCTGCCTGCTGCGGGTCCTTTTTCTATTTCCATGCTCCAATATGCATCCTTCTCACTATTCCCTGTGGAGCATCCAGGCATACAAAATAGGCAGAGATTCAGTTGCCCCGTAGCGCCCACCATTTTTTTTTATTACACTCTGGGGACACCCCTGAAAGAGCCTTTTTTTAAAAAAAATACAACCAGGTAGAAGGAGGCAAGGATTTCAGTGAGAGTCCTAGGTAAACCTACACACAGCATTTTCTATCTGCATTAAAGCGCTGTGTGTAAAATACATTTTGGAATGGTATTCAACAACCTTATTTTGACCTCATTTAAAGGCAGTGTGTAATTTCAGCTGGGCATCATAATTAGAACCGAACTAATCTGTAGCGAGCAATAAGGGCCCCTTAGCAGAAAAAATATTCTAAAGATCAGCAAGCTGGAATTCTACTGGACATACGAACTCACTATTTTAAACTCATTGGGGAAAAGGGAGATAAATTTGCGTAAGGTTAATTAATCCTCTTCTCTTCCCTCTCATCTTCAGTTACAGTTCAGAAAGTGCCTGGTTTTTAAATTAGCTTCTTATCCTAACAATAGAGAAGCAAATTTGCTTTAGAGCATCCAGTGCAGTGTTTCAAGAGAGCAAATTGTCTTACAATTTTAACTCACCATGTCCTTTGTTAGCTGGAAGAACAGATGCCAGGCATTTGTTGGAAAAATTTAATGGATGAAGGGGAACTTCCTGTAATTTTACCAGTTAAAAATTAGACTGTAAGATTATGAAAAGCCATGAAACTTGGCAGGCCAATCCTTACAAACTTGTCATTTGGATTCTAATAACATAAGGAGATAACTTGTACTCATGATATAAAAGGTGGCAACTAATCCTGATCAGACAGTATGATGGAGCTATCATTTCCCGGAAGCCTCACTTTGCTGCATGAAGTTGAAGTGCCATTTTTAGAAGCAGCTTGACAGAAACATTCATGGTAACTTTGCATTTAAATCCAAGGCCTTTTTTTTCAAAGTGCAAATCGTATTAATTGAGATGAATGTAAGTGAATGAAGTATTAGCAAAGCAAATATGAAAACATAAAAGAAAAAGTGAAAAGCAGTAAAAGTCAAAAGGAGATAATTAAAAAGGAGAAAGAAAAGCATCCAAAGAAGTGACTGTCAGGTTTCTTTACAGCAATTACAAACCTAATTATTACCATTTCTTCTCTCCCAAATTATATATCATGATCCCCTTCTTCCCATAAGGAATCCCTTTCAATCAGTAAGTCTTGAGATAATATTCATTTTGTCCATTATCAGTAAAAACTCCATAAAGGGTTTCCAGTTCTTTTATAAAGGTAGTTATTGTTCTTTTCCTAATGTTGTTGTTAGTTGTGAAGTTGTGTCCGATCCATTGCAACCCCTTGGACAATGTTTCTCCAGGCCTTCCTGTCCTCTACATCCTCCAGAGTCCATTTAAGCTCACACCGCTTCAGTGACTCCATCCAGCCATTGTCCATCCCATTCTCTGTCATCCCCTTCTTCTTTTGCCTTCAATCTTTCCCAGCATTAGGCTCTTCTCCAGTGAGTCCCTAATGAGACAAAGACAATTCAGCTATTCAGTTTGGCCATTCACAAGCCGTTTCTTCACAATCCACTCTTGCATTGTGGCTATAATATTTCTGTATTTTTACAGTTTTGTGCATATAATAGCCACACTGCACATCAAATGTGAAAGATCAAGTCCACACGTGGTCCAATGAAGCTGATATATTGCTAAAAAGCTAATGCACAGACATCTTCTCAATTAACAGTTTTAGGTTGCATAAACAGAGGGATAGAATCGAGATCACGTGAAGTGTTAATATCACTTTATAATGCTGTGGTAAGACCACATTGGAATACTGCATTCAGTTTTGGTTGCCACGATATAAAAAAGAGGTTGAGACTCTGGAAAAAGTGCAGAGAAGAGTAACAAAGATGATTAGGGGACTGTAGGCTAAAACATATAAAGAACGGTTGCAGGAACTGAGTATGTCTAGTTTAATGAAAAGAAGGAGGGGGGGGGATGATAGCATTCTTCCAATATCTTAGGCGCTGCCACAAAGAAGAGAGAGTCAAGCTATTTTCCAAATCACCTGAGGGCAGGACAAGAAGCAATGGACAGAAACTAATCAAGGAGAGAAGCAACCTAGAACTAAGGAGAAATTTCCTGATAGAAGAGTTAATCAGTGGAACAAGTCACCTCAAGAAGTTATGGTGTTCCAACACTGGAAGTTTTTAAGAAGAGATTGGATAACCATTTGTCTGAAATCATATAGGGTTTCCTGCCTAAGCAGGGGGTTGGCCTAGAAGACCTCCAAGTTCCTTCCAACTCTGAGTTCTAATTCTAATAGCCAGCACTTGCTTGGAGTTCAAGGGTGTTGGACTTAGTCTGCTGGCGGCTACATAGGGATTCTAGGCTGATTCCTCTTTTAATTCTGGCCCCGAGTTTTGCCAGTTTTTCTCTTACACTGCAGTGACCATGTTGTTGTTAGTTGCAAAGTCATGTCCGACCCATCACAACCCCATGGACAATGTTCCTCCAGGCCTTCCTGTCCTGTACCATCCCCCAGAATCTGTTTAAGCTCACGACTCATGCTTCAGTGAGTCCATCCAGCCACCTCCTTCTTCTTTTGCCTCAATCTTTCCCAGCATTAGGCTCTTCTCCAGTGAGCCCTTCCTTCTCATTAGGTGGACAAAGTATTTGCCAAAGTATTTGCCAAAGCAGATATATAAAATCAATTGTCCAAGATTCTTTTTCTAAAAGGCAATCCTTTCCCTTTATTTTGGATAAATCCTTGTCTTAAACGTGACACTTGATTTGGTAAAAACAAAATTAAAAAAAAAAACCTTCATCAGAGCAGGTGTTTGTAACTGCACTGTAGTAAGAGATCACAAATTGCTTTGGCAGCAGATAGATGGCATATAGATTTTTTTCCCACCCATATTTTTTTTATTAGAGTCCCATTTTGCAATATTTAGTAGCCTTGCAGAATGTCACAAAGTCTTCAGAACTTGGAAACTTTATGTGAGAGATATTTTTTCCCTTCAAACAAAATGTCAGTGTTTGGCCTTCGTCAGAACAGTAAAGACAAGAGAAAGAAAGCAACCTTTTAAGAAGGTTATGCTCCATAGCTTTTGATATCACCATCTTTGTCATAATATTGACAACTTTGTGGGACTTGTCAAAATGAAATGCTCTTTTCTGGAATGATTTTCTTCAGCTTGGAAGCACAAGGGCCAGGAACCAGATTTCAATGAGAGGTACAATAGGTGTACATAAGCAGCACTTGGGGTTTCAGAAGACCTTTTGACTTTCCCATTCTGTTTTTCCCATTACCTGTTGCTTTAACTGAATGTGAATTATTCTTTAAAACCATAGATTCCCCAGTACCTACAGTTAGACAATGAATCCAACTTAAAAAAAAAACATTTGAGGATTCTCCACAACAAATAGTTTCAGATGAAGATTTTTCCTCAGCATCGTAGTTCAGAAGGTAAGGCTGAGATTCAACCCTTTTTCCTTCTCAGTTAAAATAAATATTTTTCCTTGAAGCCAGTTTCAGCAGCTGGTAACATTAATGGACACTTCTGTATAATTTTCTTGAGTTATTATGGTGATGGTTTGTTGTTGTCATCTTCCTTATTTCTTTTTTCTTTTTTTGCACTCTTGATTACAACCTTGAATTTCTGGTATGTCTCCTCATCCATTCTAACATTTATCAAGGGTAACACTGTTTAGTTTTTTTT
The DNA here is from genome assembly GCA_004320025.1 of Laticauda laticaudata. NCBI lineage: Eukaryota > Metazoa > Chordata > Lepidosauria > Squamata > Elapidae > Laticauda > Laticauda laticaudata. The sequence continues at coordinate 157,848 of BHFT01003554.1, forward strand.
TAATCAGCTAAGGTTAGCTAGCTACCCAGTTTCCCTGGAAATAAGGCCCAACTGGAAAATAAGTCCTAATATGATTTTTAGAATGCTCTTAACATAAGCCCTTCCCCCCAATATAAGCCCTAATTAAGATCATCAAGCAGACTAACACATTTAGTACTATATTTCCCTGAAATTAAGACCTAGCTGGAAAATAAGACCTAGTGCATTTTTGGAGCAAAACTTAACATAAGACCGGATCTTAATTTCAGGGAAATATAGTACTACTAATTGGATAGGCTTCCACATTCAAGGCAATCTGACAATATCATACATCCCCTCCAAATTGAAAGAATTTTGACTCTTAAAAGCCTATAAAGTTCAAAGCCTTTTTTGTAATTGTACATTATGTATACAATGAAATTGGTTAATAGAATCTCAATGGAAAATCCATTTCATATCTCAGTTAGTTTAGTCCCTCAAAGTCAGTTTGGATGAGGAGGCTGAATTCAGCCTTGTGTAAATATCTGGTCACCTAAGTACACTTTTCTTCCTAGATAATTTGGCTGTTGTGAATTGCCAAGCACCAATATCAAAATATTGATTTAAGGCGTATCTCATTTAGCATCAATTTTAATGACTCCCCCCATTTTAACCTCTTCCAAGAAACTATTAGAAGGCAGGAAGTTGAATCATGGGCAATGGGACTTTTTGTTGGTGATGATGGTTTGAGATATTTCTTTGCCCATTCAAGCAACTTCTTCTGCCTGAACAAGTTAGTGAGGGGAATTTGACTAGGCAGAAAGTCTTTGGAATGTGTCAATTCCTACATTTCTTAGGTTCTTAACCTCAGGGTTTCTTCCCCAAAGTGTGTGGCAAGACATCGATGAAGATTCTAAGTCATCCAGGTAGAATTGTCAGGAAGTTGAGTCATCCAGACTTCCTTTTTTTTCTTGCTGGTCTCATTCCAATAACACACATTCCAACAACTCTCTGCCTACTCAGGTTCCCCTAACCCACTTGTCTAGACTGAAGATGCTGCTTGGGTGGGCAGCAAATGTCTCAAACCAACAAGGAAAAAATCAGTCTAGTTGTCATGACTCAACTTCCTGACAATTCTACCTGGATGACTGAGAATCTTCATTAACATAGTAGAAGACATGTTCAAAAAGATAAGCTGTCTTGCTAATCATATGTTTGGTGGCATCTCATGAACTTTAATTGCCAACCAATATATATCATATAATATAATAGAATAGAATCTTTATTGGCCAAGTGTGATTGGACACACAAGGAATTTGTCTTCGGGGCATAAGCTCTCAGTGTACATAAAAGCTATAAGTGATAAATCATGATCATATCATTGTAAAAATACATTCATCATAAATCATAAGATACAATACTTAGTGAAAGTCATAGGATATAAATAAGCAATCAACATAAATCATATTAGGAAACTAAATAAAACAATATAAATTGTAAAGATAGAAGCAACAAGTTATAGTCATAAGGAGAAAATGAGAAAGGTAATGAGATGGATGAGAAGAATAATAGGAATACAGCCTTACTAAATAATTTGACACCGTTGAGGGAATTATTTGTTTAGCAGAGTGATGGCATGGGGGGAAAAACTGTCCTTGTGTCTAGTTGTTCTGGTGTGCAATGCCCTATAGCATCGTAAGCATCTTCGTCTTTAAAGTCTCAGTCTTGTTACCTGTTTATCTCTATGTTCTGCAGCATATATATTTTTTCCAAAAACTCTCTTAATGTTTGATACCACAAGAACTGGTGATGACATTAATACAGTCTGTGTTTCAGTGGATCAGAACCTAGGGAGGATTTAAACTCCTAGGATTAAAATGTACAGTGGCCTCAAGCAAATCCTCGTTTTGACAGGGATGTCAAGGCACTTTCACTGGAGCTATTTTTGTCTCTTCCCGTTTATCTCTGATATTTCTTCCAACACTTCTGTGCATCAAAGTAACACCACTCAATTATCCAAAACAAAGCAAAGGGTCTCTTATGGTCTTTTAAACAATGATAAAAGGGGCAGAGAAGGCACTACATAATTTATGGAAGAATGGAGCCAAAATGACTTGTCAGAAATTACCTTGTTTTTATCATTTGCCTTTCTTCACTTCATCCTCTCACCTCTCACCAAAAAGTTTGTTCAGATTTGTTTCAAATCATGATTAGAGACAATTTGGTCTGGTAAGGCACTTGGCTAGAAAGTGGGAAACTATGAGTTCAAGTCCTGCCTTAACTATGAAAGCCAGATGGGTGACTTTGGGCCAGTTACTCTCTGCCAGCCCACTTCATCTCACAGAGTTCTTGTTGTGTGGGAACTAGGAGGAAGAAAGTGTGTTGGAATAAACAATTACAACCAATCTGCCTTCCATTGAGGACCTGTATGCTGCAAGAGTCAAAAAGAGGGCTGTGAAAATATTGACCCCTCACATCCTGAACATAAACTATTTCAACTCCTTCCCTCAAAACGATGCTATAGAGCACTGTCCACCAGAACATCTAGACACAAGAACAGTTTTTTCCCAAATGCCATCACTCTGCTAAACAAATAATTCCCTCAACACTGCCAAACTACTGTTATTTACTAAGTCTACATTACTATTACTACTAATTTTCCCATCCTTCTTTTCACCCATCCCTTCCCACTTATGACTGTATGACTGTAATCTTGTCACTTGTATCCTAAGAATTTTTATTGACTGCTTCCTAGTATGATTTGATTGCTCATTGTACCCTATGACTATTATTAAGTGTTGTACCTTATGATTCTTGGCTCTTGACAAATGTCTCTTTTCTTTCATGTACACTGAAAGCATTTGAACCAAGACAAATTCTTTCTGTCCGATCACACTTGGTCAATAAAGAATTATATTCCATTCTATTCTATATGTTTACCACCTTGACATCATTCAAGTATCATGAGGTTGTTGGATTTGGAGAATTACAACAATGACCCTTTTGAACATCGATGATGGAGAAGGTTCCTGAGAATGCCATGACAAACCACCAAAACCACTGATTCATCAAGACAAAAAGATTAAACCATAAGTTCTCATTCGAGGCACAAAAGGCTCAAATATGAAGCAGTTGCCAGGCATCCAAATTTTGATCACAGGTCCATGGGGATGCTTAAATAGTTGTGGTTGCTAAGAGTTGACAAAGATTTGATGATATGTAATCAATCCGTGAATGAGACTGTATCTAGCACAGTTCATAACTTTCAGTATTCGGGAATCCAGGACTAATACTGTATATGAGTTTCTAGATCAAGGCTGTCAAATTCAAGGCCTACAGGCTGGATCTCGCCTGTGGGGTGCTTAGATCTGGCCTGCAGGGCCACCCTGGAAACAGTGAAGGACCGGCCCACAGTGCCTCTGCCAGTGAAAATGTGCACACACCCCCAAAAGCTCCGTTTTCAGCCGCACCAGCCTCCTGCAGCCCTCTGCCAGCAAAATGGAGCTTGTGAAGGCATGCACAGCCCTCCCGAGTTCAATTTTTAGCCACGCCAGCCTCCTGCAGCCCTCTGCCAGCGAAAATGGAGCTGGGGGGGGCACACATAGCCTCCCGGACTCCATTTTCTCTGGCAGAGGGCTGCAGGAGGCCAGTGCAACACAACTTGATGTTGAGCTGGCCATGTCTATCCTGTCCAGCCCACCCACCCCCCAACGTCAAACACAATCCTGATGCAGCCCTCAATGAAATCGAGTTTGGCACACCTGGTCTAGATTTACAATTTGACTTCTGGGAAGACATTTAAAAATGGCTTGCAATAACAAGACTGATGAAGGAGTATATGGATCCTCAGCGGAGGTAACCCTGGGAGATTATGGGCAGGAATGTCAATATTACATACAGGTAGTCCTCGTCTAACAACACTTTGTTTAGCAACCATTCAAAGTTACAAAGGCATTGAAAAAAGTGAGTTATGTCCGTTTTTCACACAACTGCTCTGATTTGCAGGGCCTTTTAAAAGAACTGTTTTGAGGTTTGGTTTCTTTTTTTTTTTTTCTTCTTTTTGCCAAGCAGGCCTTGTGAGATTATTTAAAAAGAAGCTCGCCATTCAAGAACCATATTCTAATCAAACATCTATTGTTAGGCTCGTTCAGTTTAATATCCAGAATCTTTAAAGCATGTGCCACCCTACCAGTAATTGAATTCAATGGCAGTCATTCGGAAAAAGTATTCATTTTCCTCCACTAGTTATTACTGAGTGCTTGTGGATTTTTTTTAGCCCTCTCCAGTGAGAAAAGGAAAGCAAAGAAAAAGAAATGTTCTTTGGAAGGTCAGAGTCCTTTAACAGAGATGGATAGACCAATCTATTTCTAGTCGGTATCCACTTCCAGGCATTTGGAAGTCACTCCTGCCCCATTTTTGCATTAGTATGCTACTTATTTTTTTAACAAAATCAGCATGAACATTAGAATCTAAAAAGCGTTTTGAATGTATTTTTTCTTCTTTGGATATACAGTATATTTTTTAACATATTCTTGCAGCATACATCTCAATGTTTTTTAGTCTGAAGTGCATATTTTATACATATTTCTATGATTTTGGAATCCGAAACACATTGCAACATTTGGAAATAGATAAAGCCCAAAAGATTGTGCAGGAATCTATAGGCTTGTCAGAGAGGTATAATTTCTTCTTATTCTTTCCAACATGACAGAATATTGGAAATAATATACCGTTTCCCCAAAAATATGACCTACCCCGAAAGTAAGTCCTAGCTTGATTTTTATACATGCACCCCATATAAGTCCTACCCCCTCCCAAAATAAGCCCTAATTCTTTTACCTGGAGTGTGCAGGTAAAAATTAAACTGGAGAGGGGTTGAAGTTGCCCTGTTACTTTCCTTGGACAGTTGTAGCCAGGCCTCGCACACCCCAACAGCTGCCTTACCGGCCAACTTTTTCTGCAGCCGGCAAGGCTGGCAAGGCTTTTCTGAAGGCCTCTGTAGCTGATAACAAAGCTCCAATCGATCCGGAGTTCTGTTATCAGTTGCAGAGGCCTTCAGGAAAGCCTGGCCAGCTGGAGAAGAAGTTCCTGAAGGCCTCTGACAGCAAAAAGGAGGCCAGGGGTGTCTCAGCAAGTGAGGTTGGTCAGTGGATGACACCCCCTGAAAATAAGACCTGGTGCCTTTATTGGTGGTAAAAAATATTGGTGGGTCTTATTTTCAGGGAAACTTGGTAAGTGTAGGTGATTCTCATTCTTTTGGTTGGTCTGCCTGTCTGTCAGCATTCTCATTCTGCCAAAGTCAAACAAAACTGTAGCAAAGGATGGAGAATTAGCAAAAAGAAGAACTTAACTCAAACCAAATCTACTTTTATTAGATGAGCATAGATGAAACTTGAAAATGAAGAATCCAATTTGCAGCTAGGAAGAGAGAAAAAAATCTTGAAAAATGTCTTCTATGTATCTCTATAGGAGAGACAATTGGATCATTGCTCAGAAGATGGTTGATTGCTCTGTTCTAAGCCTCCTTCTCTTGTCTTTTTTCCTTCTTTCTTTTTTCTCTCTCACTTTCTTTTTCTTTCTTTCTTTTTTTGTGTCACTCTGCTTCTTTCTTTCTCCTTTCTTCCTTCCAGCCTTCCTTCCTTCCTTGCTTTCTGTTTCTTTTTTTGGGTGTGTGTCACTTCATTTCTTTCTTTCTCCTTCCTTCTAACCTTCCTTCCTTCCTTCCTCTCTCTCTCTCCCTCTCTCACACACACACACATTTCAAAAGCCAAGTTCTGCTTGTTTTCCTTATCTTTCTTTTATTTCAGTGTTCAGTGTTGGATATTAACTTGGTTCCTTCAATATTAAGTTCATGCCCTGTGGCTTTAAAGTGCTGGAAGAGGGAGGAAGTATTTTCTTCTCTTCTGACTGTGTTTTTGTGTTCTGCAATTGGCTCAAATGACAGGTTAGTTGTCATATGAGATCACAAAAATATGGTGGCGATTTGGAAGCATAGATAGTCCTCAACTTACAACAGTTCATTTAGTGACCGTTCAAACTTACAATAGCACTGGAAAAGTGATTCGTGACCGTTTTTCACATTAGAACCATTGTAGGATCCCCATGGGCACATGATCAACATTCAGGTGCTTGGCAATTGGTTCATATTTATGACAGTTACAGTGTCTCAAGGTTACGTGATCACTTTTTGTGACCTTTTGATGAGCCAAGTCAATGGGGAAGCCAGATTTACTTAACTACCGTGTTGCTAATTTAACAACTACAACAATTCATTGGACAAGTGTGGCAATAAATGTCATGAAATGGAGCAAAACTCACTTAACAAATATCTCATTTTGGGCTCAATTGTGGTAATATGTCGAGGACTATCTGTAGTCAAAGTCTTGTAGAGGCTAAATAGGCCCATTTCACACTTTCTTTGGATTTGCTTCTTTCAATCTCCTGATCACCCTTATTGCTTCAATTTTTGCTTTTGTTCCAACTTGCTCTCTGGCAGTCTATGTCTGGGCTAGAAAACACTATTTAATATAAAGGTTAGAATAACACAAAACTGAATGGCGCTCAAAACAATTTTTCTTTTAATACAACCTAAAATTGCAATTGCCTTTTGCAGCCATGACATCCTGTTGACATTCCTTCAGTCTGTGAGCAGCTATGCTTCCAAGATCCTTTTTTTCTTAGCATTAAAAATGTTATTAATATAATATACAACAATGCAAAAGAAAATAATCTGAAAATAAGGAAGGCAAAAGAGAAGGGAAAAGTGTAAGGGAAAGGGAAAGAAAAAGTGCTGACTTCTGACTCTTTTTGGTGCAGTAGAATAAGATTTACAGCAATAGCATTTAGACTTATATACTGCGTCACAGTGCTTTACAGCCCTTTCTAAGGGGTTTACAGAGTCAGCCTATTGCCCCCAACAATCTGGGTCCTCATTCTACCCACCTCAAAAGGATGGAAAGCTGAGTCAACCTTGAGACAACCAAGATCGAACTGTTGAACTGCTGGCAGTCGGTAGTCAGCAGAAGTAGCCTGCAGTACTGCATTCTAACCACTGTGCCACCACATCAAGCCTCATCTTCTTACTTTTATATAATAACACAAACTGGCCATTTCTATAACAACAAACCTATCTAATCGGCAAAACTCAAAATCGAAGTTTCATTCTCCCGCCCCCACCTCAAGCAGAAAGTCTAAAACTGGTTTCCAAGCAGAAACAAAGTTAATCGTGTTCTTTTCTTTAATGGGAGCTGTCAATGTGGCCATCTCTGCTAACTCCCATCAACTTTTGTAGCCATGCAGCCATTGTAGGAATCAAAGGGTCCTTCTATTTTTGTGTGTGCATTAAGTAATCTTGCTGCCGTCAACATATATAACATCAAAGTCCCAAAGCTTTGAAAGATCCTTGTGAGAAAAATAAGTCTTCTCTAGTAGGCGGCTTCTTGGCATTTTAGCATCTTCCAAAGGCCTCCAGTTAGCTCATTAAATTCATACTGTCCTGGTTCTTACCTCTAAACCCATGATGGTGAATCTTTGGCATGCAGAACCCTCTCTCTGGGCATGCGAGCCATCACCCCAGCTCAGCTCCGTCACACGTGAGCCCACACCTCCTGTCAGCCAGCTGGTCTTCAGGTCTCTGCCGTGCATGTGAGGGGAGAGATATGCAGGGATCGTACATGCATGCACAAGAGTAAGGCACACAGACAGGGGGTCACACAAGCATGCACGAGGGGCATGGGGGAATTGCACATGCATGCGTTGGGGTAGGATGCATGCAACCCATGTGCATGTTGCATTTTGGGGGTGCATGCGCTTTGGGCTCTTGGTACCAAAAAGGTTATCCATCATTGCTCTAACCTTTCTCAGTGACACCACACAGAGCTCAGCTCAGCTCTTAATGGCTGAAAACACACCTTGGCTGGTGATGTGGAATAAATACTGAATACATTTCTCTAAGAACAAGAGTATGAAAACCATCAAAGCAGCCCTGAAGGTAGTGCAAACATAATACGATGTGACAGCCATTTTGAACCTCTTATTATAAGGATGGCCTATTAGCCACACCTATGAAAACTCAATATCTAAGATTGTTCTGGATTCTTGTTTTATGAAGACTTTGTTTAGCTCCATATCCCATCTGCCTGATACAATTCATATTATTGCATTAGAATTGTACGTGTCCAGGTGATTTTAAGCTGCTTCTCTTTTTGGAATACGGCCATATATTCCTGCTGCAGCGACAGAAACCACAATTCAATGGATTGATGATGAACCAAATGATGCAAGTTCCTGCTCCTTTTTCTTGCAATCTCAGCTTTGACAACTGGTTTTTCTTTTAATGCCATGTCGCAAAAGCAGACGAAGCAATATATATTTTTAACTGTTCTAGTCAGATAACCCAGATCTTGCTTTTTCTGCTGCTGTCATCAATAGGCTGAGTGCCAAAGCATTGAGGCCTTTGAACTCTGGTGCTGGAGAAGACTCCTGTGAGTCCCTTGGACTGCAAGGCGATTAAATTGGTCGGTCCTAGAGGAGAACAACCCTGACTGCTCTTTAGAAGGCCAGATCCTGAAGATGAAACTCAAATACTTTGGCCACCTCATGAGAAGGAAGGACTCGCTGGAGAAGAGCCTGATGCTGGGAACGGTTGAAGGTAAAAGAAGAAGGAGGGGACGGCAGAGAAAGAGGTGGCTGGAAGGAGTCACTGAAGCAGTAGGCATGAGCTTAAATAGACTCCAGAGGATGATAGAGGACAGGAAGGCCTGGAGGAATGTTGTCCATGGGGTCACAATGGGTCAGACATGACTTCGCAACTAACAACACAACAGCAATCATCAATTACCGTTTTGGATACAGGTAAACCATTCTGCTGTACTTGCCCCATGAATATTAGTGTGACTGTTTACATACTTCCACCCCCTGAAAGAAAACCTAAATAGGTTATAGTTATAAATAATCTGCCTGTGCTGTATGATAGAAGCATTACTTACAATAGAAATAATGTTGTGTTTGCAATGAGAACAAAACTGAAACTTTGATTTTGTTTTTGTAAACTGGACAGGCATATTGTTGTAGACATGGCTTGTACATATTGTTGTGCAAAAGCAAAAAAGTTGTGGTTGTAATGTTGTTACCTATGACTGTGCTAAAGAAAGTCAGAAGTTGGTGCCTTTTTCTTTTTCTCTCCCATTCCACTATGCCCCCTCTTTTCCCCTTCCTCTCTTTTTACTTTTCCATTTTACTTTTCCATTTTTCTTTTACTTTTTTTTTACTCATTATCTTTGGTGAGTAGTCCTCAACTTACCATCACAATTAGGGTTCTTGAAATTGCAATTGCTGCCACTGTTGTTAAGCAAATCACTCCAGTTGTTAAGTGAGTCATCCAGTCGTTAAGCCATTCTGATGTGCCCCATTAACTTTGCTAATTGGAAGGTCGCTGGGAAGGTCACAAGTGGGGAATCACATGACCTCAGGATGCTGCAACAATCATACATACATGCCGGTTGCCAATCATCTGAATGATGATCACGTGACTATGGGGATACCATGACACTCGTAAGCATGAGGATTTCAGTGCCGTTATAACTTCAAGCGGTCAGCAAATGAATGCTCGTACATCAAGGAGTAGCTATAAATATGCCCAATAACTACAGTTCATATAATTCCAAATAATCCGGAGGTCCCAAGGTTGAGGAAGGCCAAACCATAGAATCAGAGGTGGTATTCAGCAGGTTATGACCTGTTCTGGAGAACCGGTAGCGAAATTTTGAGCAGTTCAGAGAACCGGCAAATACCACCTCTGACTGGCCCCGCCTCCATCTACTCTCTGCCTCCTGAGTCCCAGCTGATTGGCTGGGTCTTCTTTGGTTGCCCTGCACAGGAGAATGGAACTGGAAAGCAGGTTAGTGGGGTGGGGAGGGAATGGGATTTTGCAGTATATCTTCCCCTGGAGTGGGTTAGCAATGGAGATTTTGCAGTATCCTTCCTCTGCCACGTCCACCAAGCCATGCCCACAGTACTGGTAGTAAAAAAAATTTGAATCCCACCACTGCACAGAATGCTGATTTAATGAAAACCAGGTTCTCTGTCGACACTTATTCACACCTTTCATGAACTCATTCAACACCCAAACCTAATGATGAAGAGGTTTAAAACTATCTGCCACTCGTATAAGCTCCACTAGAGGGAAGTAAAGATATATCTGAAAACTTTCCTGTAGAAAGGTTCCTCTGCAGTCAATGCAAACTTCTCTGCTTCCACAGAGCTTGTTTCTCACACAAATGTATAATCTTTGAAAATTTTTGAGCACAATAATTATGCTTTGATAGTTTGTGAGATGCTATCATTCTACACTCTATTTCTATTACAGTTTGTCAGGGACTGGGGTGTAAAATGTTGCAATCCTAATCTCGGTGAAAACCTGATTTGCTATATCCCAAAGTTGCTTCTTGAAGAGGCAACTGGACATTCTGGTTTTTCTTGGAAGATGTTTCGCTTCTTATCCAAGAAGCTTCTTCAGCTCTGATTGGATGGTGGGGAATGGAAGGATTTATGTTCCTTGCAGACAGCTGGTCATTTGCATTCTTTTAAAGAGTCACTGAGGCCACTTGGAGATTTATCTTTGTCCTCAGGGTCACCTGAGTGGTGCAAATGGGTGTGGAGCGTTCTTGGAACTGTTGAAAGGACTGTGTTTTAGACTGGAGATAAATGATGTTCTATCACCAGCTGTCTGCAAGGAATATAAATCCTTCCATTCCCCACCATCCAATCAGAGCTGAAGAAACTTCTTGGATGAGAAGAAAAACCAGAAAGTCCAGTTGCCTCTTGAAAAAGCACCTTTGGGACAACCATGACCTGGATGACTGAGAATCTCCATAGGCTTCTAACTTGTTATGAGAAACAGCAAATGACCAGAGTGTATTCCATAGCAATAGCACTGACACTTATATACTGCTTCATAGTGCTTTAAAACCCTCTCTAAGTAGTTTATTATTATTTATTATTGCCTCCAACAACGTGGATCCTCATTTTACCAACCTCAGAAGGATGGAAGGCTGAATCAACCTTGAATCGGTGAGATTCGAACTGCTAGCAATCAGCAGAATTAGCCCACAATACTGCATTCTAACTACTGTACCATCACGCCTCGGTTGAAAGGAGTTTCAGAAGTCACCACAAATGATCATCAGGTCATGATTGCATCAGAATTTCTTTACTGGAAAAATATTCTGCAAAGCCCACTGCTATTGAGACAAAGCTACACAGAAATTAGCATACTTCAGAACATCCAACATACGTAGCAAATCATGGGAATATCTTTAAATCTGTAGCACTGATGGTTGAGTTTGATGGTGTAGAATGTGCATCTAAGGGCTTGTAAGAATTGTCCTCATTTTCAAAATAACATCACACAGTTACTGACAACAGGAGTAAAACAGAAATTTGTGGTAACTCTAAGGCCTTTATGCAAATGACTTTAATAGTGCATTTACAAGAACCACAGAATCTCCTGGAAATGTCCTACAATTCTATCAGAGAGAGTTTTCTAGAACTGATTGAGGTTGAGTTGACAGGAGTTCTTATGATAAACGGGCTTCTTAAAAAGCTGGGAGTTGTGGGAAACTCTATCCTGTCTTGAAAAAAAAAAAAAGCAAAGTAGGCACAGATGGAGAGTTAAACTATTAAGCTTTCCTTTCTCCATTGGATTTGTCGGGATCTCCTTTCTGACCACATCACAAATAACACCAGTTACATTTGCGTGTGGGTACCAATTTTAAGAGACAGATAAGAGAAGTTCAGCTCTCACTGTGATGGACAAGTCCAGAGAGCACACCTCCACCTGTCGCCCAAATCAGCCTATCCAATAAGAAGTCTCAATTCGGCCGGCAACTACGTCAGTGGAGACATCAGAAACTATAGACACGAGATGGCAAGACACCAGTCAATAAAGAACTATGGCAAGTCTGGGGGCTTGCGTCCCCCAGACGATGACAAACCCAACCATGTGAGTTAAATAGACTTTTTGTTGTAAAGAGTGGACCAGGGAGAAGAGAGAAGAAGAAGGAGAAGGAGAGGAGAAGGAGGAAAGAAGAAGAAAAGGAAGAGAAGAAGAAGAAGAAGAAGAAGAAGAAGAAGGAAGAAGAAGAAGAAGAAGAGGAAGAGGAAGAGTGAAGAGGAAGAGGAAGAGAAGAGGCAGAAGAGAAGAGGAAGAGAAAGGAAGAGGAAGAGGAGAAGCAGAAGAAGAAGAAGAAGAAGAAGAAGAAGAAGAAGAAGAAGAAGAAGAAGAAGAAGAAGAAGAAGAAGAAGAGATGCTGGATCAGCTTTTAACAAGGCTGCTGAAATGTAATTCAAGGTATTTGTCTATTTTTATTTCTTATGCAGGATAGTATAATCAATGTTGACACACAATGATGTGGACAATATCAATATGTACAATTTGGGTAATGTTTTGAAAAAGTTTTCAGCAGCATCTCCAGGAGAAATTGTGGAGTTAAGTGCAGAACTAAGATGACCATCCTTTCTTCCAAATGCTGAAAAAGCTTTTTGCTAAAGATTTTTTTTTTAAAAAAAGTACAATTGTGCTGTGTTCCTTAATGACACAGGGAGAGGCTAGTCATCCTTGGGACCACCTCCACAAGTACTATAGAATAGTCTCTCCCCAGATGTTAGATTGGCCCTTGACCTGGCTTCCTTCCATACAACTATAAAAAACGGGACTAATCCAGGGGGCTTTTGGAAGCTATTTTTGTTCAATATTTGCCAACTATGGATATTGTATAGTTATGGTATTCATTACAGTTTCTGTTTTTATTTTTATTCTGTCACCTCACCAAGGGAGTTTCATTTAACTGTGCTTCTTCCTCTCTCTCTCTCTCTCTCTCTCTCTCTCTCTCTCTCTCTCTCTTTTTNTCTCTCTCTCTCTCTCTCTCTCTCTCTCTCTCTCTCTCTCTCTCTCTCTCTCTCTCTCTCTCTCTCTCTCTCTGTTTCTTTTTCACCATAGTACAGCTACAGAGTTGCTGCTCCATTATTCCTTTATCCTTTCTTTCATATTTGACTCTCACATTTTACCAAACATTTGATTGTATTTGACCAAAACTAATAAGGCAAAAATAATTTGGCAAAACTAATAAAATCAGAGAAGATGAAAGAAGAATAGTAATGAATAGTTATGATAATAATTCACTTTTTTACTGTGGTTTAGTGTGTGGTCAACTTGCATTATTATGTGTAATTTATGGTTTAGTGTATCCCTCAGAACAAGAAATTTGGATTAATTCAACACAGCTGACACGTTTGTTATATGATCATCTGCCTCTTACAAGTCACTAGTGGCATAAAAAAGAACTATATGTTTGCCAACTTATGGAGAATCCATAACATGCATTCAACTGTTTTAGTCAAAATCTATTATAAAAAAATATAATACAAGGTTTGCACAATACTTTAACTGATAAAACATACACAACCGATAAAACAAATCACAGCTAAATTTATGCAACATACGAAAGCCATACAGAATGCTTACAAATAACATAGTCTTATAGTTAAAGGAGTTATGGTTTATTGCCATGATCTGCTGAACTGAACATTATGATCACCGTTGGGAAATGTGGTTGGTTATAGATCTGCTCCACAGCAGAGATCTTAATAATTTTCTAAACATGTTCTTAATAAAACTGTCTGGATCCCTGTAGAATGAAAGTGAGGAAACTGAGATGTTCAAGAAGCTGCTGAAGTACAGGTCTCAGCCAGCATGCACAATAGTGATGGCTTTTAGCAATGACCTGCATCCTTAGATAAAGCCCCTGTCCCACTGCACTTATGGATGCAAAGAGGATGTAAAATGTTAAAAAAAGCTTGCCATCCATTGGAAAACGCGATGCATCCGTTGTGTACTCATTGCATACGTGTTTCATACGCTCTATCCGTCGAGCATCCGTCCACTGCGATTTCATCCGCGCAAGAAGTTTTGAGCTGCACAAAACTTTGTGAACGGATGAACTTTCCGCTGTGTACAATGTAAATCCGCGACATCCGAGCAACATAACGCTATATGTCCGTTTATCATCCGTTAAACGTCCGCTATATCCTCTCTGCATCCTCTGGGCATCCTCGCAACTCACATCCGCTGCAGCTGAAAACGGAAAGAGGGAGGAAACAAAAGGTACACGGAACATCTACACAGCGTTAGTAGCACGGAAATAGAAAGGATGTGCAGTGAACGGTTTGCATCCAATATACATCCACTAGGCTTCCTATGAACATCCGTTTAACATCCCCGCTACATACTACCCACGTCCGTTCTTTTCTGTTCTGTTTATGCAAATTTTCGCCACTTTTTGGAGCGGATGACAACGGATGGAGCCACCCCCGAAATTTTGCTCATCTGCTGTGTTCTTTATGTATACGTTTTGCATCCGTTGGCCAGTGGGATCTAGCCTTAAGATACAGTAGATTTATACGATCTGAGGAGAAACCAGAGTATACAATATAATTAAAAGACAACGTGGAATGTTGATTCAATCGTACTGACCTACCAAAATGTGTTGGGGCAAATATTTAAAATGTTCTCATGCTATGAAACAGGATGTATATAATGCATTCTAAGTAAACAGAATACTGTGCAAATTATGCAAATGCGGAAGAATTTGGCTTTTGACTTGTATATTCAAAGGGGAAGCAACTTCCCCCATTCCATGGCTACAGAGTGATTTTATTTTTTTTGGTAAAGCATCTGATCTCTTCTCCAATTTTTTGGGCACCAGCTGTTTAACTACACAGCTGGCAAAAGACTCAGCAAGAACAAAGGGCTGCACAAAAGGCCTTTGCATGTGAGCATTTTATTTTTATTTTTCAACTATACGATGTGGTTCCTTCTTCTTCTTCATGCAGTATTTAAAAGGAAGTGAGCCCAGGGTGAAAAGGGTTACCTTTTTTATTTTATTTTCTAGAGCAGAACAGATGTGCAGCTACAACTACAGTCCCTCATGGGTCATGAACACAGATTGGCTCTGGCAGCAAGAGACCAAATTACAACACTAGCAAAAGTTTAAGATCTGCCTTCTCTGCATAACAGCCTGACTTGGATTAAAATACGTGCTACCATCCAAAGAAAGAGATAGTTCAACTTCAGGGAGGAGCCCTGTGTTGAAATCTGCCTTGCAATAAACATTTCCTTCATCTGTGAAAAAGTCATCTGCTCTTCTATCTTTTTCTCAGGCAGCTCGATCATTTAAATTCCACATAATTTATGTGATTGCTGGAAGCAGCAGCAACAAAAATCAGCAGGGTTTCTGCTCATGATGTTTTTCTGCACTGAGAGTCTAACTTTCCAGCCTCCCAGGTCAAAGAGTGAATCGAAGAAAGAAGCTAGGAAGGCTGGAGGACATCATGGAAGTAATTGAACAATGAAAGATATTTATACATGCCACTTGGCTATCCCTTGCCAAGTAACTTTAAGAATACTATATATGAATGGTTTTATCATAGTTGTTTTCTTCTTAGAAGTGAATTTCCAAAGCAAGTTCTTTCTTATAACATTGAATGATAATGGGAAAGGAGGACTCAGCTAAACAAGGGTGGGGGAGGAAATCCTCAGATTTTCTTTGCCCAGCACTATCTCATAATTATAAAATACGGAGGAAAAATTATGAAATGTATGATAACAAACTGATATGGGAGTCTGGTGACACCTTTAAGACCAATCTATTTTATTAGGGCATGACTTTTCATAAAAGCTCATGTTCTAGGAAAGTTGATCAGTCTATCTCCATGTGTATCTAGAGATAATAGCAAGGTCAAAGTAAAATTGATAAAATATATGATCCAGATGACATATAAGGTGGGAGATTCATGGCTGGAACCGATTTTGTTTCAGTCAAGGCATTCAGATTTGACTGGATTGTTGCAATAAATGGTGATGAATATGGGTGGTGAATATTAACACACACACACCCATTTCATTAAGTTAATTTACTCACTCACATTGGTAGTAATTCTGCAGGAATTTTATCCATGAAACTTCCATATGAAAAGTAGTTTGAGCCTAGTGCAAATTAGTTTGATGCAAGATCAGAAGATGTGAAGAGATCTGGCCCATAGAATCGCTAGGAGAAGGACTCAACTGATTGAAGAACATCATCATCGCAAATTAGTTATTTTAGTAATGTAATAAATATACTGGGGTTACTTTAATATGGAAGTTGTAGAATAAAGTTGCTGTTTAAACCTGTTTAATTACAATAGGTAGGTAGATAGGTAGATAGATGATGGATGGGTACAGAGACAAAAAGACAGACAGGTGATAGGTAGATAGGGGATAGGTGGATAGATGGTAGATAGTAAATAGATAATAGGCAGATAGAATGTTCTTTATCTCACTTTTATTATGATTATTATTATTTAAATAAATAACTCAAGGTGGAATATGGACCTAATATTCTTTCTTTCTCCAATGTTTTCAGCCTATCAGTTGAATTGGGCTGATTAAAATCCAGTTTCGACAGATAAATCTTAATGTGCTTTGACTTACTACAATTAGCAAACCAACTCATACCAGCAAAGGAGATAGGGCTTCTTTTTGACAATAAATCATAAATTTAAGGTAACACTCCAGCTATATTTCTTAATCCAGAATTCTGGGGTTTTTTTTCATGGATTGTTCTTTCTTTTTATGCTTTACCTCAAATCTGATCATTGTCATACATTGTAAATAAACCACTGTATTTCCTATTTATTTATTTTAGATTGCTTGGGTTAATCCTCATGTTATTTTATCATTTGTATTTTCAGTTAATTAGATATCATAGGCAGCTGACTATTGATGTTCATGAGGTAGCAGGGCTGAGCTCGTGACAGTATGAATGTGTAGAATACGCAGTTATGAGGGATTAGGACTAAGGCAGAGGTCTCCAAACTTGGCAACTTTAAGACTTGTGGACTTCAACTCCCAGTTGCTAAGTTTGGGGACCCCTGGACTAAGGCCATGTACAAAATACCTTGCACCATAGCAATACCCAGCAGTCTTTCCCAGTGAAAAAGAACCATTTCTCAGTCCACTTACATCTTTAATCTTCCTGAAAGTGTCTTTTTCAAATACCTTAAAATGCTATATAAAAATTACTGTATATTGTATTCAATAAAGATTAAATGGTGAAACATGGCATTCATTTATTTATCTGACAAGCTACTCATGGATGAAGAATCTTTTGATTATTTTTTGCTAACCATATAGATTTACTTTGTAAAAAATATATACTTGCTATAAAAGACGGGAGCTAGGAATTCCATCAAGTTGATTGCTGTCAAATGTTAGTTTTAAAGTGATTGCATTGCACAGAACGTAGCTATTAAAACTACAAGAGCCACTTTTATTTTCTAAGATTATCTCCCAAAAATGCATCTGGTGAATGAAGTTCAAGAGAAAGTGTGGAACCTAATTTATGTAAATGGTTCATAATGAAGTTAATTAGTCCATTATTGGTATGTTGACAATTGCCAGGAACAGAAATAATGTCATGAAGACTATATTTTTTAGACTGACATTTCAACACATTTTCTACTAATTTTGTTTCTAACCATTCTCCATTAAACTGGAAAAGAAACACATATGAGCCGGCTCCTAATGAAAGACAGAGTTATACACAGGCATGGGATTCTGCCAGTTCGCACCTATTCGCTATTCGGTTGTTAACATTCTAAGCAGATCAGAGAACCGGTTGTTAGAAGAAATTACTGGTCTAATCCTGTAAGGAAGGCAGGAAGGAAACATTCTGGTGTTGCTTATAGAAACTGCCTCTCCATTAACCCTTATTACGTTCTTGGCAGGACTAGACTTCCTGTCTCAGAAACTTCTCTGGAATTTTTTTCCCCTCCTTTACTGGTACTTTGCTTGTGTGGAGTGACCATTCAAAGTGACAGTGGCACTGAAAAAAGTGACTTATGACCATTTTTCACACTTACCACTGTTGCAGCATCCCCAGAGTCATGAGAGGCCAGGCGAGGAGATGCGTGTCTCAGTGTGATATTGAGTTGGCCGCACCCAGCCAATAACATGACCAGCAAGCCACACCCACCACCTAAGCCACGCCTGCAGAACCGGTTGTTAAAAGTTTTGAATCCCACCCCTGATTATACAGGCTTACAGTCATGAATGGGATATGGAAATCATACAGTGCCATGGTTTGCTTGTTCACTGTTCACTGAGTAAGCAATAGGCTGAATTCAGTCCAGGGGTGGGATGCTACCAGTTCTGCCCAGCTCTATAGAACTGGTAGCTCTGAAGAGCAGCAGACACAGAACCAGTTCTGTGTTTGCTGCTGTTTGGCCCACCCACCCACAGTTGCACAGCACAGCTGAGGTTGAAAAGGCAGGGGAAAAGTGGCCTTTCAAATGCTGCGCACCTGCGCGCAGTGCTTTTCAGCAATCTAGGCGGCACAGCTTAAGGTTTTTTACACACGCATGCAGTGTAAAAGTAGTCACCGAACCGGTAGTAACACCGGTTGAATCCCACCCGATTCAGTCATTACATTAAGCCCAAACTCATCAGTTCACAAGCCAATGTGGCTGGTCTTAGGTAAATCATCATCAATTAACAACCCCATAATCCCTTGCGGGATGGAGTCTGGGCAACTGAATGAAGCTAGCAGAGCGTTTTAATGGCCAGATGCCCTTCCTTTCGCCAATACGGAGCTTTATTCAGCAGATAAATTCTCATTGTGCCCAGAGAGAAAAATATCTGCCTCCACCTAGGATCTTAAAGTGGCCTTAGAGAAGTGAATGAGCAAAAACAAAATAAACTGCATCCCATTTGAGCATCTCATGTGAATTCAAATCACTAAAATAAATCTTCAAAGCTAAAGTAAGATCTAACTTTAGCTATTACTGTATACTGTAATGAAACAAGCTAGGCAGCAAAATCTTTCTCAGACAGATGTCCATTTACAGCAATTAGTGGAAAATAAAAAATATGTTTTAGTATGATGATGAAAAGAGGGTTGTTTTGGTCCAAAATAGTGCTTCAAGATGAATTGTACTGAAATACAATTTGACAGATCTTTGGGTAAATGCCATTTCTTCCCACTTTCTAAAATAGAAATATTTCATAAAAGAGAACTGCTGTAGTAATTGTGGTATTCCATTTTTCTTTCTTGTTCTCTCCTTTTGCTTCTAATATAACAACTGGGTAATAGTTCTGTTTAACTACTGAAAAGGAAGTTGTAGAGTCTTATTGCTTCCTTAGCAACCAATGACTTTTCAAATGCCTGTTTTAAGACACATAAGATTTTGCTGTGGAAAAAAAAGACTCTGAAAGCATAATTTACTCCATAATTTTAAACCCATTAAATGATCGCTAAGCCTTAAGGCATTAAAAGATCAAAACATTTCAAAGTTTTTCTTAATTCCTTCTTGGCATGATCCATTGATCATGAAATTCATTCAGATAATTTTTAATGTACTGAAAATTAGCTGATTGATGTTTTCTCAGAAGTATTATTACAGCCCCTTTCACTGAACTGTAGATAGAAAATAGCAGGACATCAATACAGTTTTACCATAAAACATAATAGCTATAAAAACATTAAAACACACAACCGACTCTACAGAACAGTAAAATGGATGTAAACTAAACAATGGGCCTTAAATGGGTTACTGGATCCAGCTGATTCAATAAAAAAGCAATATGCTTATTTACAATATAACAGCATGATTTAGAGATTCCCCCCACCCTCTAATTTAATTGCAGCTTGTATAGGATTGTAGAGTTCGAAGGGACCTAGTAAGGCCACCCAGAATAATCGTTGCAAGAATCTAAATTATTCAGCATAAAATGAAGCAAAAATTCAAAGCAGCAATAGCTATTGTGATGACATTTCATCAAATCACATCTATAAATATTAAAACTCTGCTCATCTGTTTGTAACTTTGACTGAGTACAACAGTGTAACATAGGGCAACAATTTTTGAATCAAGGTATCTAAAATTGGCTAACTTAAAGAATGCATCCAAAATTCGGGACCCATTAGCCCTGTGGGATTGAATTTTCAAGGATAGCACTATAGCACCAGCATTTAGACTTATATACCACTGTATATTACTTTACAGCCCTTCTCTAAGTAGTTTATAGAGTCAGCATATATGGCTCCCAACAATCTGGGTCCTCATTTTACCCACATCAGAAGGATGGAAAGCTGAGTCAATCTTTAGCCTGGTGGGGATTCGAACTGCCAAATTTCAAGCAGCCAGCAGCCAGGAAAAGTAGCCTGCAGTAATGCATTCTGACACTGCGCCATCACAACTCTTGTATTGTTTGTACTGGCAAAGTTGTGGCCACCACAGCACGACGGTACTACCTACTGTACCATATTGCCCGGGACAGGTGATCGTCTTTTCTGATTTCCCCGCCAGTTTCTCACAAGCAAAGTTAACGGAAAAGCCAGCAGGAAGTTGAAGGAACTGTATCAAAGGCCTTTTGAAAATGTCAGCAAGATGACATCTCCTTTACAGTTGTAAAGTTGAGGATCACTTATTCAATGATGCACATGCGTTCCAAAAATCATAAGCACTCACAAAACTAGAGCTAGCAGTGACTGATGAGGAAAGAAATGTTGGAAACCTGGTAAATAATTCAATGAAGCTGCTAACGTAGTGTGCATCCAGTATCTTGGAGTCTTAGTGGACAACCAGTTATATATGAGCCAGAAGTGTGCAGCAGCAGCCAAAAAAGCTAATGCAATCCTCATTGTATTAACAGAGGGATACAATCAAGATCAAGGGAAGTACTAAGACCACTCTATAAAGCCTTAGTAAGACCACACCTAGAGTACTGCATCCAGTTTTGGTCAGCCACATTTATAAAAAAGATGTTTGAGACTCTAGAAAAAGGACAGAGAAGAGCAACCAGGATAATTAGGGGACTGAGGCTAAAACCATACAACGGAACGGTTGCAGGAACTGGCCTGGCTAGTCTGGTAAAGAGAAGGACCAGGGGAGACATGATTGCAATCTTCCAATATTTTGAGGGCTGCCAAGAGAGGAGGAAGGGTCAGCTATTTTCTAAAGCGCCTGAAGGCCAAACAAGGAATAATGGATGGAAACTGAACAAGGAGAGATTCAACCTGGAAATAAAGAAAAACTTTCTGACAGTGAGAACAACCAATGGAACAGCTTGGCCTCAGAAGTTGTGGGAAGCTGCATCACTTGAGACGTTCGAGAAGAGATTGGACTGCCATTGTCAGAAAATGGTATCGTAGGTCACCCGATTGGGTGGGGGGGGGGTTGGACTAGATGACCTACAAGGTCCCTTCCAACTCTGATTATCTGTTAAATCTGTTCAAAAGGCCAAAAGCATATTAGGAATAATAAGAAATGGTACTGAAAATTGATCAGCCAATACCACAATGACCATATAAAAATCAGTGGTGTGACCACATCTGGAATATTATGTGTGTTTCTGTCAGTGCACCTCAGATGTATTGAAGCTACAGAAGATGTTGTTGGAAATCGGGCAGTATATAAATGAAATAAATTAACAATACAAATAATAAGTAAAGGCAATTAAGATGTTCAGGTGGCTGGAACAGCTTCTTTGTGTGGAAAGATTGCAACACCCAGGGTAATGCCCAGGGTTATCCTGTGGTAAAAGGGGCAGACAATAAATTTGATAAACAAACAGACACTGGGGCTTTTCAATCTAGAAGGGAGGGCACTGAAAGGAGATAAGATTGAGGTGTACAAAATTATGCACAGTATGGGTAACAGGGAAACAGAGGAGCTATGATTCGGTACAGTAGCTAAACAAGACTAGCACAGACTTCAGTGGATTTTTCAATGCAGAAAAAAACAACAACTGCAACCAGCTTGCTTTCCGTTGGGGACCAGAGATGTTATTCAGCAGGTTCTGACCAGTTCTGGAGGACCGGTAGCAAGAAATTTTGAGGAGTTCGGAGAACCGGCAAATCCCACCTCTGACTAGCCCCACCCCCATCTATTCTCCACCTCCCGAGTCCCAGCTGATTGGCTGGGTCTTCTTTTGTTGTCCTGCACAGGAGAAGGGAGCTGGAAAGCAGGTTAGCGGGTTGGAGAGAGAATGGGGATTCCCCTGACATGCCCACCAAGCCACAGAACCAGTAGCAAAAATTTTTTGAATCCCACCACTGTTGGGGACTTGTAAATTGCAGGAACCAGAAAGAGGGCTGAGAAGATATCTACCAACTCCTTACATTCTGGATAGAAACTGTTTCAACTTCTTCCCTTAGGATGCTACTCATAGGACACTGCATGCCAAAACAGCTAGACCCAAAGAAAGTTTTCCCCCCATGCCATCACTCTGCTAAATGCATAATTCACACAGCGCCGTCCTATGCCTAAGGACAGGGGTGTCAAACTCAATTTCATTGAGGGTCTCATCGGGTTTATTTTGACCTCGGGGCCCAGGTGGGCATGGCCAAGGTGGGCATGGCCAGCTCAACATCACTCATGTCAGAGAGGCCTGTGGTGGCCCGAGCGCTCTGTCAGCAAAATTGGAGCTCGGGAGGGCCGTATGTGGCCCTCCCGAGCTCCATTTTCACTGGCAGAGTGTTGCAAGAGGCCATCACAGCCGAAAATGAAGCTTGGGCCACCGTTCCACTTTTGCTGGCAGAGGCATCATGGACCGGTCCTTCATTGTTTCCATGGTGGCCCCGTGGGCCAGATCTAAGCAACCCATGGGCAGGATCCGGCCCGTGGGCCTTGAGTTTGACACTCCTGCCTTAGAATATCTAACCATATAGAAGTAGCATAGCACTATTATCCTCATCATCTTTCTTATTCCTTACTCCTTATGTACTACACTTTGTTGGTTGTATCTTATGATTTATGATTGTATATTATGAATTATTACTTTCTTCTTTGTATGTACACTGAGAGCTTATATACCTCAATTTCCTTGTGAGTCCAATCACAACACATATGGAGTTGGCTGGCCAGCAGGCGAAGAGGATGCTGGACTAAATACGACAGGGGTCTGACCCATCGGAGCACCATTTACACTCTAAATGTTCTAAACTTCCAAAAAGCAATCATCATTTTCCCCCTACACTTTATTAATAATTCATCAGAAATTAACATAATTAACATAGGCACCCCACACTTCACATTAGACCAAAGTCTACCAAAATGAATCGATTAACTCAATCTTCCTAAATACAAGGAAGTTGCAACCAACCATATTTCCATGGGCCGAAAGCTCCAAGGTTGCCATCTCTCATTCAAGTTCCACCAATTTCAGATTTCTCACTGAGGACATTGTAATAGTATTACAGTATTTTCCAAATATCATCCCCCTCATTTGCCCTTTTGCAATCAGCTAGACCTTTTTTGGTTTTGGTGCACAATGGTACATTGTGGGCATGAGAGGCTATTCTTGAAAAAGTCATACAGAGCCGTTTTTGTCTCTTCTCTGCCTTGTTGCCCTTTTGATTTTAAAAAGCTCATGGGGGAAAATCCGTGCCCTCTTTCCATAGATTATAAATTATTTTTATTTAAAGATGTATTTAAAAAAAAACTTTTAATGCAAGTACTAAGCTGCATCAACCAAAGGATAGTTTCAAGATCATGTGAAGTGATAGTCCCACTTTATACTGCACTGGTGAGACTACCTCTTTCAGTTCTGGTCACTATGATACAAAAAGATATTGAGGCTTTAAAAAGAGTGTAAAGAAGAACAAAAATGATAGAGGCTAAACCGCACATGAACAATTGAGGGAACTAGGTATATCTAGTTTAATGAAAAAAAGGACTGGGCTATGATAGCAGTATTCCAGCACTTGGGGGGTTCATCACAGAGAAGATGGAGTAAACTTATTCTCCAAAGCACCTGGGGGTAGGACAAGAAGTCATGGATGGAAGACCATTAGAGAGAGATCCAACCGAGAACTAAGGAAAAATTTCCTGATAGTGAGAACAATTTATCAGTGGAATGTCTTTCCTCCAGAAGTTAAGGGTGCTCCATCACTGGAACTTTTTAAGAAGAGATTGGACAGTCATTTGTCACCTTTTAGGGGAAACAGGAATACACATGCACTGAAAAGGCACCAAATGCCGAAATTCGCATGCAGGCACGCGCACCAGAAAGAAGGAAGAGCAGCTCCCGAGCATGCATGTGTACTGGCCACCTGGTCTTCTAGCTTCTAATGCGCACGTACGAATGAAGACCAGTTGGCTGACCAGTTTCTAATGCACACGCGCACACTGGCCAACGGGTCTTCGTGTGCGCATGCGTGTTAGAAACCGGAAGAGCAGGTGGCTGGTGCACATGCGCGTGCAAAGACCAGCTGGCTGGCTTGCGCTGGAACCCGGAAGAGCAACAGGCGACGGCTAGCATGCCTGTGTGTGCCACTTCCAGCACGTGTGGCATAGGTTCGCCATCATGGGTCTCCTGTTTAAGCAGTGGGTTGGATTAGCAGACCTCCCAGGTCCTTTCCAATTCCATTATTATATGTACCACATGGTTGTCCAGTTTGAACTGCGACTCTTGTCAGTGTACAGTAAATCAAAAGTCGAGCAAGATAAGCAATTTCATTGAATTCATTAATTCAGTGGTTCTCAACGTTTCCTTCACCTTGGAGCCCATTTAAATATCTTTTGTGGCCAAGGACCCCCAAGTCTTAACTCAAGATTTGAATCATAACTTTTCTTCAAGCCTTTGTGACCCCGTGATGACATTGCCCCCCCACCGGGTCTATGGACCACAGGTTGAGAACCACTGCATTAACTATGCACAGCTATTATCTGTGACCAAGATTCATACTTCCCTCTAGACAGAACTCATCCTGGGCTCAACACCTGAAGAAAAGGCCAGGTTTTTATTGCTTTTCTGAAGGCCAACAGAGTCAAAACCAAGTTTGTCACTCAAGAGGTTAGGCAGCACAATGGGAATACCATTGTCTCCCTGATCTATGTTAATTCTGTACAATTTATGAACAGGTCTTCTTGTTACATAACAAAGTCTATTCTGTTTTATTTTCCTTTGAAATGAGGTGGATGACAAATCAATTTTCCTTAGAAATGAAGGGGTGACAAATTGATTTTCAAACACTGACAGTTGTTTAGACACTGAAAAAGACCAGAGGCCAATCTGTCAAGACTCAAATCCTGATCCCCCCCCCCCCCCCCCC